>JBAWJX010000035.1:0-231208 GCA_037356095.1 Xylaria sp. Z21 | reverse complement strand
AGTAGGTAGGGTGGGTGGGCTAGGTAGGTCAGGTGACCAGTAGGTAGGGTGGGTGGGCTAGGTAGGTCAGGTGACCAGTAGGTAGGGTGGGTGGGCTAGGTAGGTCAGGTGACCAGTAGGTAGGTCAGGTGACTAGTAGGTAGGTCAGGTGACCAGTAGGTAGGTTGGATGACTAGTAGGTAGGTTAGGTGACTAGTAGGTAAGTAAGTAAGTAAGTAAGCCAGAAAACCTCCGGCCGCACTAGGTTACTTATCCTATAGCTTGCGTAGGTCATAGCGTAGCCTTAGTTTTTTATTTATAAAAATATTTATAAGCTTTATTAATTATTTATTATAAATTTGCTTATTTTAAAATAGCTATTTTTTTAAATATTATATATAAACTTTTAATTATTTAAATATAATAATATTTTTTATATTATTAAAAATAAATATTTAAAATATTTTATTAAATATATAATTAATATTTTTAATATTAAAATTAATTAAATTTTATATTTTTTAAATAAAAATATAAAATTAAAATTAATTAATTTAATTAAAATAATTTTATTAGTTTTAAAATTTAATATTTTAATTAATTAATTTATTAAAATTATTTATAAATATAATAATAAAAATAAATAAATTAATTTAATTATATTATAATTTAATATAATAAAAAAAAAAAAAATTAAAAATTAATAAAATATTATTTTAATAATTTTATTAAATAATTATTTAATATTAGTTTAATAAACTAAACTTATAATTTTTATAAAAATATAAAGTTAATAATATTTATAAAAAATAAACTAGTACACTTTTTAATAAAAATTAACTATAGTAGTTTTATATAATTTAAGTTTTAAGTTTTAAATAAAAATAAAAAGTACAAAATGACCCTATATATATAAAGGGAGCGGGTGGACTATAGTTTACCTGCTTCCGTAGTCTCTGGTCCTGTTAAGACCCACTTAGACGTGACATAAATATATATATATATTATAGGTCCTCTAGTCCCCTACGGACATAGAGTATTTAAAAACTAGTTATTTTTCTATTGAACCCTAATCTACATTCTTCTGGCCCATCTAACTGTAGCTTGAATATTATTTCAGAGAGGATCGTGTTCTTCAAGTAGTATCTCTATTTTGCTATATTACGAAGCTATTTCTTGAGATAGTATGACCTATCCTTAGAGAGAGCCCGCACTGCTATAGTATGATCAACCTGGCCATTGCCTCGTTGCCGCTGTAATTCAACGAGTCTCTCTAGGCTCAAAGACCTTCGTGTTTGATTACTGGCCGTATCTGCGAACTAAATCTCGCATCACATCGAGGACCCTGCCAAATCATTAGCCGTTGCACTAGACAGCATATATGATAAACTCACTGGGTGCGAAGGGTCTTCCTTTTGACGAAAAGAGCTGATACATGAGTATCAAACCTCCTAGATAGAGAAAAGTTAGTTGCCAGAGCCTCCGTAAGAGAAATTAAAACAAAAAATTAGGTATAAAACGCCCTACAGCCTGTAAAGATCCAAACGACCTTCGAAATCCTCTTTTGGCGGTGAGATTGGGACGAATGAAGTATATGCGATGTACTCGGCCCCGAACTTATTACAGGCCGGTCGCCATTGACCAAACTCATCTTCAAGTTGTTTCATGTTAGTTATGCCTTAATATGTTGGTATTAACACCCCCCCCCCCCCCCCCACAAATGAACTTACACTCATTATGCGCAAAAAAACAGCAAGCATCAAACACCAGAGGCTGGCCGCTGTTGATATCGATTCCTGCGTTCCCGTACCAAAGGTCCCCGTGCACAAGTGAAGGCTTTACCGTACGATTTTCGCTCTCGAGGGGTCTCAGGAGCCTTGGAATAACCTTATTAAATAGAATGCGACTGAGATCTTCCAGCTCCTCGCTGGGCCCTTTCCTTTCGATCTCGAGATCTAGCGCCCACCGCATGCTCTTTGTAAAGAAGGTTTCCCAACTGTCTTCCCATGACACATACTGCGGCAAGTTGCCCGCGTATGTGGTAACATGAAATCCGAACTTGCCCGTTGGAGATAAACTTTTCTGATGGAGTGCTGAGAGAAGAGCGGCGAATTGGTGGGGATCGGGCATGTCGTTGATCATCTCTCGAAATTCGCAGAGAAAGAAGTGAGTATCCGGAATCGTTACGTAGGTGCCCCATGAGATGGGCTTTGGCACAAACTCTGGCAGCACCTTATATGTCGCGTTCATCGACTCGAATTCCCCCATAGCCATGTTCTTACCCGTTTCTTTCGAAGTCACCTTGATGAAGAATGATTGTTGTGTCCCATCGCTAAGCAACACATCAATCCGGCCAGTCCGAGCCCAGGAACTGACGCCATGGGCCTCGGTAGAGATCACTTCACATCCTTTAGGGAGCACTGAATGGTATCAGAGATGAGCATTGTATAACTCCTTGATTGCTGGGAAACCATGACTTACCCTTGCGAAGAGCAGGATCGATCTTAGTGTTGCCCGCCTCGAATTCAAGGCCGTCCGCACCGTCGTAATCCATGTCTGTGTTAATAAGTGTACATGCGCTAATTTGACGTTGGGTTGGGGAGCTCCTCACGACAGATACTACTCGGGTAGCCACCTGGGCTGAGATCCCCCGCTTTTGTCGCCAACATGCAGTTGGGCAAAGAATGCTGTGGACATAGAAACACTGATGCCAAGTTATAACTGTATAATACTCCTCGCACTACTACGTATAATGGACCGTTTATAATCTATGACTTGAACTTTAAGATGATGGAATAAGCTAGTTATATCCTAAATAGAGAATAAAATATTTTCATTTCAGTCTCGTTGGTGCAGTTTTGGCGGATATTACCTTGTATGGCCCGTATGTGATATGTCATAAGGTAGTCTCAGGAACCAAACTTATAAATACGAACATTCAGATTTGAAAGCATATATCTCAGTTATTTGGCGATTACAATGATTTGCATGGGTGATACGAGGAAGAGCAATTTAAGGAGCGCCTGATCTCATAGAGTAAAACAGGGCACGCTGCGAGTTAGATTCATGTGTGTTGTCCGTCAAAGATCTCTGTTTGAACAAGTACCTATTAATATACTTGTGGGAGCCTGTCTAGATTAAGCAAATGGTAGGTAAGCACTTAGATAAGGCGCCTATCTATCTAACTGGACCACGCCAGTTCTGGCACGATCTTCTATGATTTAACCACGCGTAGATAATGTTCATTACTTGACGATCTCTTGGCCCCCAATACTCAGCGTTGAATTGTGCTTAGGATATACCCTCCTTAAAAATATATTGATACGGAGCAGGTATGACCAACTCAGTTGGTCAGACATACAGGTAGGGCAGGCAAAATGAAATGGATAGTGCAATAATCAATGTCCAGCCATTGAAACTTCCGTGATCCTGTCCTGTAAATGTTGGACGGGATATACGACCGTGATACCGTTGACTTCAAGCCTTTGCTGCCCATCATTATTCGCGATGAAGGTCCCCGGTTCTCTGATCCCCACATACACAGTTTTGATGGCGCCTTTCAATCGAATGATTCTGGTCGCGCAAGTCATGTTGCCGCTGAGCCTCTCATTGCATGGCTCCATTGTCGTGTATAGCACCGTGTTAGCGGGGAGGACTTCGTGGATGCGTTCCTCGGGGAGATTGTGCTTGTCGGCGATCTTGATGAAGCAGCATTGCTCGGCATGCGTTGTGCCGGGGTCTCCTTTATAGTCTCGTGGATATTCCAGCGAGTACCCCGTCGACAGGACCTCGCCCTTGTCAGCATCAACGAGCACGGCCCCGACACAGAATTTGTTGGCTGCTGGCGGCGACTTCTGTGCCTGGACGAGGGCGAATTCCATGAAGGCCTCGTGGTCTCCAACTTTGAAAGTTGGGTAACTCGATTCCGAAGCCATGGTAGACGTGCCGTCCGGATTGATTCCGAAGGCTCGTGTGCTATCACGGAACCAAGTGGAGAAGCAGATGGCAAGTATTATTGTCGTCGGCCGTGCGTCTTCGTCTTGTACAAATAGAGAGCGGGGTTGGTGGTAAGTGGCGGGCGCTTAATATTCGGCTCTGTTTGGGGGCTGTTGGGAGCCTAGTCGCCTCCTTTCCATTTTGAGGTTATGCGATGGTCGTTATCAACTTTTAAGAGCACCCCCTCTCCTGAATTCCAAGTGTTGACAAAGCACAAATGATACGGACGTCACGTTGGTTGATTGTATGATAGATGGCGACGCAAATGGTAAACTCTACTGAGATCGACGTCCCGCGCAGAGGCGCATGAGTTTCGTAAGCCACAATGGCTAACTCCGAATTCCCCACCCTTAATATTGTATCATTTTATGAACTCGGGTTCTCAGTTCTCTTGGAAGAAGTGCCGCGCGAATCCAGAATTGCCTCCCGAGGAGCCATTGAGTAGCCGTATATCCGCCGTAAACTCGAAAACTCTTTTAAAAGCCTTATTTGAGGCCTCAATTGGTGATGGTCCGACAAAAGCAGACACCGAAATATATACCTATTGTATCCTGTGATAGCTTGGTTCGGAAAGTCAACTCATATAGGTCATTGTCTTCCCGATTGGTAAACTTAACACGCTCATGTATTCGAACATTTATTACATTAAGATCTCTATAGTATCCTTATATCTACTTCTCTAAAACCTCCCCATTAGCCGCCGGCGGTGGCGCCTCCTCTTTTAATGAGCCGTTGGCATTGGGTGCTTGTCTATGCAAGCTGTCTACCTTGACCCCAGCGACGAAGGCCGCACTAACGCCTTCCAACCCCGCTACAAATACACATAGCAGACTAGCTATGGCGAAATGGCTGATTGTCGACCCTATTTCCAGCCAGGAGCCCTCGTCCTTAACGACCCAGAAGAAATAGAGGGTGAGGATATCGCTCAGCGACATCGCCAACATAAACAGCGCCGACGGCGCCACGCCTATGCGCTTATTAAGGATGCCTAGGCTTGCGGATATGAGTACGAAGGGGATCATTATCTTCAGGATGAGGAGTGCCCCCTGAGAGAAAGGATCGAATACTGGAAGGAGTCGACACACGCTCTCCAGGCTAAAGGATGAGACCGATGCAACATTGCCGGTGCTGAAGAAGGCGGATTGAAGAAGCACAAAGAAGAACAGTGCCACACGCGCATCCGAGAGGGATAACGGCCGAAATTGAGATGTAACTGCTTCGACTGCTACTTCAGCAGTTGATACTTGACTTTCTTCTTTCTTCTGGGTTGATTGTAGGAAGACGTAACCGTGATGTTCAAGCCGAACCCAAGTTAACAAGGTAAGTGAAAAGGTGACGTAGAAAAGCCCCTCGTATGATATGGTAAGTATGACAAACGTTGGTGCGCATGTTAGGAAGATAACTAGGAGCCTGTGTAGGTAATGGTTGTTGGGCTGGAGCCGGTGAACTACAGGCATTAGGAACGATGTGACTAGAACAAGCCAGCCGACGATTTGATTGCCTAGAGGTAGGCCCTGCTTGGCCTGCATTGATAGCGCGCTAGACCGAGTCACGATCATGGCGAGGATAATGAGTCCCGTCTATACTAGTGTTAGAAAAAAGTCAATACAAGGTAGGACTTAAACCACTTACTTGTACTCCAATAAGGGCCCTTGAGATTTGATTTGACTTTGGCTGAGACTGCGGCTTGATCGAGCCAGAAAAGTCTATAAGCAGTTTGTCTTCAAATATGAGGTAGAGTATGCCAACGGCCACCATTAGGGAGCCACCAAGCATGCTACTGATTGTTAGCTCCCAACGATAGTAAGTAGGCTAGATTATAACTTACATCAATTGTACATCCTCGACCTTGTTTGCAGGGAGTAAGGTGAAAGTGCTCATTAAGAGGCATGATGTAAACCAGGTAGCGGCTAGGGCGAGATGCTTCTGAATAAAGGATACGCCAAGACCTATAGGGAACAAGGAAGCCAGAATGAAAAGGACTGTGTAGATTTCACGATGAATGTATCCCAGTGCCTATCGACAATAGTTAAGATTATGTGTCGGCGACAATTTAATGGGGGAAGAACATACCAACGATTCGATGATGCCCACGTACATAGCGAAGTTCAAGATGAATGATAGGACTCGGGTTCCTGTTTCAATGTGTCCTAATAGGATTTTCCTTCCTCTGAGTAGACTTTCCCGGCGGGCATAGACTTCCTCCCAGAACACAACGGGGAAAAGTGCGTACGCATAGTATGTGGGGGGAGACTGCGAGATAAAGAAGGATGCACACAGTGTAATGAGGACGGATGAAAAAAAACTAGTTGCACCGATCGTTCGTGACGGTTGTGCTGTGCCCTGCAAGACATGTAGGTCGATAACTGTAGTCAGCGCGAAAGCTATCCAGCCCAGATACCCGATTGTAATGAGAGCCCTCAGGAAAAGCCAATCGTATGTCTGCAGATAGCGCATTCCTTCCAACCCGAGCTTCATTAAGGCAGCGCTCTCTTCAATAGCTTCTTCAAAATGTCCCAAATTAATCAGATCTCTAATTGATGAAAGTCGGGCGTCAGGGAGCCTGCCGCCATCTCCGCTCAGGGGGCCATAAGGCTGGTATCGCAACTGTTTTGCTCTCTTGCTGACTTCCTTCACTCGGTACATCTCTAGAATCTCTTGGGCATTTACAAACGACGCCTCAGCTTTCCCCTTGGTGTCGGCCGATAGGTATGAGAGTGGCAGCTCGCCGACAGAATTCGCGGGAAATTCAAGACCAACCAAGTAGGCCATCAGGGCGGCAACATCGGCCTGCTGCGTGTCGTGCCTTTGTATCTGGGTGAGATTCCAGTCCGCGGAGTATTCGTCATGTCCAGGTGCTTTGCCGTCCGGATATATCGCAGGTTTGGCAACACCAGATCCCCAGGCTATAAGTGGTGTTCGAGTATTGTCTGGATGCCCGTCCCCATGGCTGCCCCAATCACTCATCCCGTGATCCGCCGTAAAGACGAAAGCGGTTCTGTCGTCGGCATAAAACTTCTGAATCATGTTCGTTATTTCCTTTACTCCTTCATCTACGACCTTGATGTTGTTTAGATACTCCTTCGAGTAGGGTCGATACGAATGTCCAGTTGTGTCCAGGCCCAAGAGGTGAAGAAAGAAGACTATTCTGTCCTGTCTGAGGGCCTCATTCAGCGTACTGTTTTTCTCTGCAGCAGCGAAAAGCTCCTTCACATGATCGAAGACCCAGAGATCGAGGTGAAGTGCATCTTGCGAGAAGTCCTCGAATTCTGCATCGTAGTAGTCGGCGTCTATCCTACCCGGTGTAGCGCCGTGCTCAAACATAGGCAGAATGTCCGGGCTCCCCCAGCTCCATGTATGTCTGCTCCGATTGAAAACGCTGTCGAAGTTGACCGGGTTGAGTTTCCAGCCTGTCGCAACAGCCGAGACATCCTCATACAGGCCGGCTATCAGAGCAACGTGCCCTGGTCGTGATTCAGTGGGAACCCGTGTATGGGAAACACCGAAGGTGCCATGTTCTAAGACGCGGGATCGCAGGAAGGGCGCAAGAGGTCGCGGGGTCAAGTCTTCGTCGGTCTCTGGATATGGTTCAGGGAACGATTGGAAGGCTTTGTCGGCACGTAATCCATCTCCTACAAGTCTAGAATCAGTTTCGAGAGCTCGCGCTATCTCCGGGGCAAATCAATCCATACCAACGAAGAGTACAAGCCGGTCAGCGGGTGCCTTTTCTCCTGCTGGTCGTTCCAGCTGGAACAACTGCATGCCACTAACAATTGGACTGACAAAGTAAATATCAAAAATGGAGTATATATACACGAGGTGGAAGACTATGGCTATGGCCAAGAATCTGAAGCGACTGACACCTGCCATGGTGAGGTTCCGTAACGACTGGCCTCGGAATGTACTACTAGGGTTCTTCGGTTTGCGCTGTACAAGCAAGGAGATGGGACAGAGTTAATCAATCCATGGATATCCGGCCTAAGGAGCGTTAAATATGAGAATTTGTGTGCTGACACAAGCAGTCACAGTAGCCATAGGTGCTAGTGTCGAAATAAAGCTTCTGACCATATAAAAAAAAATGGCAGTCCTGTCGGGTTCTCGGTGTGACGGTATATACAGAATTCCCATCTATATCTGTGTTGCTGGCCATCAAGGTGGCGGATCGATCCAAGTCCACTGTGTCCAGTTCTCTAGGCTAAGCCTATTAGGGTTAGTATATACACGTTTCATGCAGCTACAAAACACAAGGTACACTACCCATGTTTAAGCTTCACTAGCCCGGTCCAGGTAATTACCCAAATAAGCAAGGACTGATTTTGGATTAAACAAACAGACATGTCCTTTCACCCCTATACTTAGACACGTGCCTTCATTGCTGGTATATGTAACGTCGTGTACGAATGCTTGCCTCTATATGTACGTTAAGGGTCCCCTCCAACGCCGTAGCTCAACGCTTGATGGGTATCACAAATCATTTTAACCACACTGCTTGTCCAGCTTCAAGCGCCTTGAGCACTCATGATCCTAGTGGCCCAACCAGCCTTCTCCGTCTCCTGCTCGCTCCCTAGTAGACTCAACCTCCACTACTCCATGCGCTCAGTCAAGGCCTTCACCACCCTTGAATAAAATTTGGCGGCATGCATCCGCGGAAACGTGATCTCTTCGGTGAGATAATCCGGTAGCGTATCTATCAGCTCCTCGTCCCGAGCTGCATCTAGTTGAGGCATGTACATGAATTGTTCCTCTTCAAACTTGTCTGACGAGCCATCAAGTCCAATTGCCAATTTGAAATGGAGCGCTGTGAAACAGTTAGCATCAGTCTCGCTTAGCTGCCGAATCTTTCCGAGTTTGAACTCACTTCCGTTTCTGCCAGTCTGGACGCAGTCGAATACCTCCTCGTCGTTTTCAAGTTTGACGCCGCAAACAAGTAGGCCCGTCAGGTCTCCGTATAGGTTCTCTTTCTTGTGAGCTAATTGAGCAGCGGCCTCTGCAGCATTCGCCGCGTGTCGGTTATTTACGTGACTGTTTTTCATGGCGCTACCAGGAACCTTCACGTTAGCTGGCTCGGCCGATCGGGCGGCGGCAAGTTTTGTCGACAATGTCTTCATTTCCGTCTTCGCCTCTGCTAGAGAAGCATGTGCATCACCGAGCTTCCCTTGAAGTTCTTCAACCTTTTTCTGACTGTCTTCAAGCTGTCTTCGAAGTTGATCGGCGTCCTTAGCTGCTTCTGTTTCTGCGGCTAACTGGGCCTTGAGGGTAGCAATGAGCTGTTCATCGGCTAATAGACGTTAGCGTTCTGTCTATTCACTGCATGTTGAAGATAGTATTACTGTTGGCCCGTTCCTCGCTTTGCTTCTTGAAACGATCGAAATTGCGCTCTGCCTCTTGTATCCCAATTTCCCGGAGATCGCGGTATTTCGCCTCTAGAGTCTCGTGTTTCCGAGTAAGCTCCCCAATGCGCCTCCTCAAGCCCGGATCATTCAACTCCGAGTCTGAGGCCGAGACTTGCCTCCGGTTTGCACTAAATAGTAATCCAGATTGATGCCGCTGAATGGAGGACGCTCCTTGTCGGTGATATGTTGGTAGCTCCTCTACTTGCTCGTCTTCTTCCATGTTTACATCATCCATCTCAGCTTGTTGGGTCTCAGGAATTTCCATTTCCGGCGGTTGTGTCTCGGGAATCTCCATTTCAACATTCATCTTAGGCTTGCGTCCTCTCCTAACTGGCTCAGGCGCCACTGTTTCTAGCTGCACTTGCGATAGTTCGTCCTCGTCCTCGAGTTCGGAGATCCTTCGAGCTTTGGCAGTTTTAGGCCGACCTCTCGCGGTCCTAGGCCTATCTTCAACATCTTGGTCCTCCAGTGTCTCAGTGTCATCGCTAGCATGTCTTTTTATTCCTTTGCCCATTGTATGGCCATCTTGTATGTTCCCGGTCTTTTCGATTAGAGCAGTTCGTGCAGGTGCTTGCTTCCCTCGTGTTGACTTCGTGACCCGGCCCGTCGCGACGGCGCGAGTTTTCTTCGCTGGAGGCATAGCTTTCGTTGGCTCCCAGAGTCGATATGTTCGATCTTCGTTCGCCTGAGCCAATTGAAGAAACTAGCGCAGGGAGGCTGTCTTTAAATCGATTGATTGACGCGGGTATGAGCTAATCCGCACACTGAAGAGTAAATGATAGTGCGCTGAATGAAAATGAAGTTGATAGACCAGAGCTATATTCGTAGCAAAGCACCACGCCTGCGCCTATCGCAACCTCCTAAGGATAGGTGGTAGGTAGTAACAAAAACCGAGATTAATTAAGAAGTGTAAAATCTCATTATCTTCGGTTATCCCACGTCGCGCTCTTGTCGCGCATCTAGTAAACAAACTCGTTGGTGGGGTTAATATGCCCCACTCAAAACCATAGGGACCTATGACGCTCTGCGCCGCGGCTAGGCGTATCTTCTATGTGCATATATGTACGTAGGCGCAACGCATTGTCACCTCGGCGCCATCAGGCTAGCACATGTAATCCAGGTCGCATTGATGTGGCGGTGTTCCGAGCTTCGACCCGAACTATAACTTGGGCGCAGTTCTTATTTCTTTTTCTCATTAATTAATATCGGCGCTATTATTCAACGTTGAATTGTTTCACTCTCCGTCTCCGCCCTTCGGGTCAATTGAGAAGCCACAGATGCTTCTCGGCTGGCTCCGCGAGATCTACGCAATGGTCGATCGTAGAAGAAACGGCGCCGATTACGTATGGGATGTTCTTCTGCTATTAGGAACGGTATAACATCACTTCCCGGGCACAAACACAGCTTAAGTTTCTTCGCTGACACATCGTTCAGGCCGGGGCCGCGTGGTTTTTAACGAAAAATGCCTTATCGACTCTCCAAGGAACACTTGCCGATCCCGACAAAGAGAAACATGAACAAGCCCGTATTAGGGCGAAAGCGAACCTCTCCCGGTTACGGAAATCGCGAGAAAACGACGCACTTGATGGCGAAGAGTCTAGTAATGGCGACCGTAGAGGACCTCGGATTGAAGATTTGGTCCTAAACGAATACGAAAACATGGTTGCCCTGGAAGTCGTTGCACCTGAGGACATATCCGTCGGTTTTGATGGTAAGATGCGATCTACCTACATGAGCGTTCCCAGGAGCTAACTCGGCCACAAGACATCGGGGGCTTGGAAGATATAATAGAAGAGGTTAAAGAATCGGTCATTTATCCGTTAACGATGCCTCACCTCTACTCACATGCTGCACCTCTGTTATCAGCACCATCAGGTGTTCTACTATACGGACCGCCCGGCTGTGGCAAGACAATGCTGGCCAAGGCGGTGGCACATGAAAGCGGTGCATCCTTTATTAACCTACACATTTCGACGCTGACGGAGAAGTGGTATGGAGACTCGAACAAACTAGTACGCGCGGTATTTTCGCTCGCCCGCAAATTGCAGCCCACGATTATCTTTATAGACGAGATAGACGCCGTCCTAGGAACGAGGAGAAGCGGCGAGCACGAGGCCAGTGGAATGGTCAAGGCGGAGTGAGTCGATTTGGCTTTGTCTCATGAAACGCTTGCTAATAGCAACCAGGTTTATGACGCTATGGGATGGCCTCACTTCTGCAAATACACGCGGACTGCCTGCACGCATCGTCGTCCTTGGCGCTACCAATCGAATCCACGACATCGACGAAGCCATCCTACGCCGAATGCCGAAGAAGTTCCCCGTATCATTACCCGACAAGACCCAGAGGCTCCGGATCCTACAACTTTTGCTAAAGGACACCAAGACAGAGCCTAACAACTTCAATATCGAGTACATTGCGAGGGTTACCGCTGGCATGTCCGGTAGTGATATAAAAGAGGCTTGTCGTGATGCCGCCATGGCACCTGTTCGGGAGTACATTCGTGAACATCGAGCGGCCGGTAGCTCCATGTCGAGCATTGACCCAACAAAGGTGCGGGGCATGCGGACAGATGATTTTTTCGGGCGAAAGGGGGGCGGACAAATATTGATGCAGAATCATTCACGGGCCAAATCCTCCAGCGACGAGTATGAGGATATCGAGGACGAAGAGCTTACTGTTGACACATCAACATCCGGCGCGAGAGTAACAGAGCAATCGGCATGAACTTGTTGCTTTCTGTGGGATAGAATTCCGGGCATTTCAAACAAAGGCGTTACGGGGTCTCTAGTGTTGGGAACAAACCTCTTTATGTTGTGGTTTTCATGTGCGAGTTACGAAAACAAAGAGCACCGCGGCCGCCATACTACTACCACTATATGGGCTACCAGTAGGGTATGGGTATCGGAGTGTATCAGGAGTCACATGCCACCAGTGCCTGTAATATATTAGGTACATTTACGGAGTCTTGGAGATGCACTTGTCTCTCTGCTTTGAACGGTATTAGGTCCCAACTTGAAGCTAATTACCTGATCTAGACCATGCGTGCATCTCAATACCATAAGGCATGCCTTGTATCAGTCAACAAAACACCAAATATAGCAGACCACCTACCTCAGTCATGTATTTATCGCAGTTGATGCAATTGATGTCGAAATATAGCCGTACTCGATATAGCATCAAAGTAGGGAGAGAGCCAAGACTACCTTAAAGGTTCTCTCTTCTGAGACACATGTTTGCTATACATATCACACCTATAATGGACCCTCCCGTCTTCTCGGTAAACATGTTAGTCCAATTATCCAGATGATACTTGGATACCGAGAACTGACCGAGCGATACGCACCTGTCTAGACACGGCAGTCGGTGAGACAAGGACTCAGGGTGCGTGCTTTAGCCGTGCTTGTTCATGTGGGGTACTTGATCACGTCATCCCACTAACTACTCGACAATACCTGCCGAAGTACCACACGTTCTGCACACCTGCCCATCGAGCATCCTCAATCCTCACTAAGATTATTCCCCAGATTTCTAGGTCCCGATAACCGGAACGCATCCAGTCAGGGACGTTATCCCATAGGTAGGTGCGGTAGGGACTGAAGGATGGACTTTACCTACATACATACTTCTTCTATAAGCTGACTCGTCGAGGGATATTTGTAGAATACCTACCGTGAAAGAAAATTACTACTATATTACATACCTACTCATCAACAAATATCTTCCTATCTACTTAGCTACCTAACCTTGGTTGAAGAAACGAAAGTGATCTAATTGACTATACTTAGTCACTTCAATCGCTTTCATTCCTTCAACCCGCTTCAACCGTCTGAACCTACCTACCTGTAAGATCCCTATTGTCATTCGCCTCCGACCGCCTCACCGCGGTTGACGTTGCATTCACCAACCAGCAACTAGACCAAGCATCATTGCTTCACCCCACCATTGATCATACCATGTCTTCCTCACCACCACCACCAAACAACAACGGATCCTCGTCGAGCGGCGATGAGGCTACCAAGCCCATCAACAAGGCTTTTGCCAAAGTAGACCTCGACGGCCACAATCTGCCTCCTTCCCCAGCTCCTTCGAGTCCTTCAACGGGACGGCGCCGATATGCCCTCGCCACCGAGCTTGTCTATACCGATTCCAAGGATCAATATGGCGCCTCCAGCATTCCTATCTACCAGTCCGCCACTTTCAAGCAAACCTCATCCGCAGGTGGAAATGAATACGACTATACACGATCGGGCAATCCCACTCGAACTCACCTAGAGCGCCACATGGCTAAGATCATGAATGCTACCCGCGCCCTGGCTGTAGGATCCGGCATGGGCGCTCTGGATGTCATCACGAGACTCCTCCGCCCCGGAGATGAGGTTATAACCGGCGACGATCTTTATGGCGGAACCAACCGCCTTCTTACCTACTTGTCGTCCAACCAGGGCATTGTGGTCCGCCACGTAGACACCACCGAGCTAGAGAGGGTACGGGAAGTTATATCAGACAAAACCGCCATGGTGCTCCTTGAGACCCCGACCAATCCCCTCATCAAGATCGTCGACATGCCCACCATTGCTAAGTCCGTCCACGAAGCTAATCCGAAGGCCCTTGTCGTCGTCGATAACACCATGCTTTCGCCCATGCTCTTTAATCCTTTAGAGCTAGGTGCAGATATTGTCTACGAGTCTGGCACGAAATATCTGTCAGGGCACCACGATATAATGGCCGGAATCATCGCCTGTAACGACCCTGCCCTTGGTGATAAGATGTATTTTACCATAAATTCTACTGGCTGTGGCCTTTCCCCCAATGACTCATTCCTCCTCATGAGGGGAGTCAAGACACTGGCCATTCGCATGGAAAAGCAGCAAGCAAACGCCCAGATGATCGCAGAGTTCCTCGAGTCCCATGGATTCCGTGTGCGTTATCCCGGCCTCAAGTCACATCCCCAGTATGATCTTCACTGGTCTATGGCGAGGGGCGCGGGAGCTGTCTTGTCCTTTGAGACTGGTGATATAGCCCTGTCGGAGCGGATTGTGGAAGCTGCAAAATTGTACGCAATCAGTGTCAGCTTCGGGTGTGTCAACAGCCTAATCAGCATGCCTTGTCGCATGAGCCACGCCAGTATCGATGCCAAGACCAGGAAAGAGCGGCAAATGCCTGAGGACCTTATTAGACTCTGCATCGGCATTGAAGATGTCCACGATCTGATTGACGATCTCTCTCGCTCGGTAAGTAGAGTAACTTTTATAAATAGCATTGGGCTACAACAACTAACACAAAAAAGCTTGTACAAGCCGGAGCCGTGAATATTACTCTCGACGGCTTTCATGCAACGGGAACTGTGTCACAGAGTGGAGTTACGTCACTAAACAGTGACACTGTATAAAACTACGTTATCTAGGATTCCTGCAGGATCGCATACCTCCACTTTAGCACACACTGCAGATCATAGACCAGAACCAGTCCTTGTACCCGTATCACTACATGGGACCGCAAGATCCTCATCGATTGCAGTTTCCTTATCCATCTCGAAACATATACATAAATTCGAGCTAATCAGGCGATTATTGCCTTGTAGCCTTTCTGTCCACTATGGTTAGCCTCAGGGTCCATCAATACGGCAAAAGGTTCCTTACGCCAAACTATTCCGTGCGATCACCTCTGTGATCGGGAGATTGTTGCGTGATCTCCCGTTGACCCATCGCTCCAACATAACACCCGTCGAGTGTTTGGATTTGGACCTGGCAGGCGCTTTGGTAGGTCCACTGCGGTTTAAATTAGAAAGCAGCTGAGAATAGGGTTGGTACTCACGACAGACGTTTTAGCTGGCTGGTCCTTCTTTGGCATGCTGTGAGGCATGTCGTCTTAGCCTGAGCCTTGGCTCGATATTGTCAGGAAGACAAGCCAAGCCACAAATGGGGATTTGCGAAAGAAAAAAATATAAAGAGCGCACTTAAATAACCTATCCAGATGAATCAAGGGTGAACCGTGTGTCGTATAGACATGAAGGAGATGCCAAAGTCACCTCATTTATAGTTGCGGCCGGTGCGAACTCCACGTAGTCCGAATAAGCCCTCTATTCACGATACCTCTGATGCTACAGGTCGTGCAATCAAAAAGGCTTTTCGCAGCTGATCATATCAGGAAAGACCGTTTGATACTCCCATCCCATTGGTCCTCCGAGCGGGGACTAAGTGGTCGATCTGATGCTCTCTGCAGCAACGTCTTCATCGTTCTCACGATGTTGTACGATAGATGACATAGGCTCTCCAGGTGAGGAGGACTGCAATGTATGTGCTGCTAATCTGCGGCCAGGCCAAGTCACATCTCTGTCGCACCAGACGCAATGCCAGACATCTATGAATTAACTATTCCGATGGTGGCCGAAAATACCCTCTTATCATCATATCTCGCCAATCAACTTATTGGCGAGAGGAACAAACAATCACCGGAGGAGGGTGAGACAAAGCTTAGTGAACTCGGGCAACGTCAGGCTAGTTCGTGGCTACTCGTCCTTCACACCTTTCACATCGACCACGCCCCGCAATCTCTGCATAAGATCATCTTGTTACATGCTACTAACGTAGTCGTTTCTCAATCAACCAGGTTCGGCCAATCGGTGAAGTCAAAAGGGGGGAACTTTTCGATTTAAAAATCGATCATACCGCCCTTCCTCCGGGGGAGCCTCTTAGTTTAGTCGCTGACGCCTACCCCAGGACCTTGTGTATGCGGCCAGCCGACGATGAAGCTAGGACTCCCCATCCTTCTCGGCAGATAAGGCCTCAGTCTCCAGCCCCCTACTAGAATCTTATCACTCGGCTTGTATGTAAATCTATTGGTTTTATTGTAGATGGATCTCTCGCAGACGTCCCAGTTTTCTGTTTGTGGGCGTTGCCCAACGACACCCGCAGTGTTACCCCAACGCAGCAAGCCGTGAGGCCCTGAATCACGGGCCATTCTTAGTCTGTTTGCCTCTTAGTGGAATCCAATAGGCGACCCTACGGCATCAACACTCGCGAGGTTTAGACAGCTGCAAAAGCCCCGGGGAAAGTAGCGGTCAACGACACAATTACTCGCCTCGCTACCCCAACTAAGGCTCGCAACAATCGCCGTAGCCCAGACGAGGCTAGTCGTGCCTAAGTGTCCTCAATGCATACAACGAGCAAACAAATTCGGGGTATAAACACCCCAGATGCGATTGGAAGCAGTTTGAGCTAATCATAGTTCGTATCGACAACCTTCATTCCGCTTTCCCGTATGGCTTCATGCACCTGTATGGTGAGAAGCTCTTTATTTGCATTATCAACCTCGTATTATTTCGACGCACATGTGAGATCTCATATTTGTTGTGATAAGAGAGGGAAAAACCACGTTTTTTTCTTGTGTCCTTCTTCGCTTTTTTTCTTGAATCGTCCGCCATAGGATCGAGGCTAGTTCTTCCAGTAGCGATGATCAAAAGCCGGGAATGGATGAAGGCTAGTGCGAGCTTATCGACATCCAGCTAGTTAGCAAATGCGTACTGTGAAGCTGATGAGTCACATAAACCGTAGAGGAGGCTTAACTACGCCTCCTATATATTACCGCGTCTCTTGCCGGCGGTGAGGATCGGGGTGTGACTGAAACCTAGGATTCGATTTCTACAGGCATGACACGGCACGGCATGGCATCGACACGCGGCAGCGTCCGAGGCAGACATTACACACGCACACATAACTACACCTAGGCATCCGAGAAAATGGACAGACATGAGTCCCCGGACCCGAATGGTGTTCAAGATGGATAGGAGTGAGGCGAATAAGAAAATAAACATCACGGTGGACAAGCCAGTCATCTGATTAGAGAATCGCGCGCTAGCCGACTACCCAATCATTTACGCCTGCCCCGTTTCCTAGATCCCCCGGCCAAAATGCGTGTTCTTTAAGGTCAAGTAGTGTCACGATCTCGTTACATGACGCTGTGTTCATGTTCCATGCATATCATATATCGGAGTCGGTCGAGCTTCCCCCTCGGGCCCATCGGTCTAGTCAAAGCTCTATCAGTAGGCAATACGAAGACGTTTCTAAAGGAACCCCTGCTTTAGGCCGCAACTATCTCGTTGGGCTGGCTTATCGAGTTTGGAATGGACGGGATAAGACAGGACAAGGCAGGGCTAACCTCAGCCTTCGTGACACAAGTTAGTACTTTCGTCGATGCTGTGTCAACACCCTCACGACTAGATTCGGTATACTTCGATATTCCGTATCAAGAAATCCGAGGCAAAAAAAAAAAAAAAATACGCCACGAAAAAGTGTTGCACAAACAATCTGGAATATTCAACACGCGGCCACCGCCGACGATCCACAAAGCCGTTTTCTTGATTGATGGGAAGCGGTGCCACGACAGGTTGCGATATTTTCTTCTCCATCGTTCTTCTTGACGTCACATGAGACACAACCATATCTAAAAGATTATTGGGCACGGAAAAGAGGAGAGAATCTTCGATAAAGCCAGCGTTCGCCGCTTCCTCCAGCATTCTTGTGGAAACCATGCCAACACGACACTTCAGCAGCGTTAGAGGCGATGTTTATCTTACTCCTGCTCGACACTTCCGCTACATATATATTTTATATTTCTTACAGATTAAAACTTACCGTACGAAGCTTTGAAACCACAGATAGGTAACTCGTATTATCTCAGACTAGCAATACTGAACACTATAATATGGAGTGCTTGACTGACTTATCGTGACGGTGCGAGGATCCTACGGACTCTGCAGCTTCTAGCACTTTTTCTTTATAGCTGCCAGGTTAGGCCTTTTTGTTGGTCCTAATTATTTCCTTTCCGTGATGGCCTGATGGTTTAGTACTTAAAATTATACCAATGCTTTTACTCTGCTATAGGTTCAAGATGCCCCTTTGTATGCCAAGGAATCAATACTCTAACCCAGGTATGTAGAGATCAAGGAGTGTTCTTCTAGTCTACCGTAGGGAGACATTACCTATACTAAGTGAATCGGCTCGATACAGTACACGATCCATCCGCTCAGTAGAGTTGGCGTGCAAGACCTGGAGCGGAGGTTGAATGAGGTATTAGGTTCTATTCCTAAATATCTCTAGTCTTATGGCGCCTCTAGTTCGAGACCGAATCTCCAATTACCGCCGTCGTTCCCGACCTCTGAAATCTCGTTTACCCTAGTGTTATCCTCATTCCACCAACCCAAGCCTACGGCGTGTCCGGCAAACACTTCACTCAGTTCCCGCTTATCCATCCGCTCGGCACCGTTAGGCATGAAGTTTCGGTCGCAGACGCGGCTTTCGGATAGAAGCGCCATGACACTGGCAATGGAGCATGGGTTCCGCGGTAACGTGCCCTTTAATTTCGCCATCCACCACCCGATCCCGCCTGAAAATGACATTACCGCCAGCATGATCTGGAGAATCAGCTTCGACGTGAAATCAACTTTTAGACGGGAGATATTGGTGCTGGCAGTTCCAATGATTGGCTGCTGTTTCTGCTATACTACCTGTTCCGAGTCTATGAGATTCCGACAGAAGATAGGCGTGTTTATAACTTAGACTATATACTTCTTGTACAACATATTGACGGCTCTCTTCGGGTTATCAATGTTGTCTACACTCTCAAGACCTTCCAGCGAAACACAGCTCGGGCCGAGTACCAGTTGTTCGAAGAACACATCAAGTCCCTCATTCTGGGGAGCAAAGTATATCACGAACTCAGATTCCAGGTGAGGTTGGATCGGATAATTTCACCTGGGCTGCAATACCGCTCAACGTCACTTGCGTTTTGTTCAGCGGAAGCTCGCCGTCTAAGAACTAGTCTGGAGTAGCCAAAAAATTAGCTAAAGACTTGACTATAATGTCGGAAAAAGTAAGACCGCTGTCCCACCAACTTATCAACGCCAACATAACTCCCCCCAGCTCAAGTCCGGTAAAATTGGAGAATCGATGGCCAGGCGCGGAAGAAGAGTCCGGGATATCTAGTTGAAAATCATTTTCACCCGTTGTTTGGACTATGCGTATCTCCTCTAGCTGGTAGTCTATCTTACAAATAGTCGCCGTCCCATTCGGAGGTGTGGTCAACCAGTCTACTTGGTCGTGAGAGCTTGATCTTCCGTCGCAAAATGCGCTGTCTACGGCAAACATCCCGATACGGAAATCATACGGTGTTCTACTATCAATAAGAATTTGAGGAGTATCGAAATCGCCCGGGTCCCCGCCAAGCATAGACAGATCCTCGGAACAGTTAACCCGGATCACTGATGGTCTAGGGAAGTTGCAGAGCGGAGTGGTAATGGTGTAGGCAAAGTGGCCAACTGAGCATGACGCTGTGTCAAGAGTCAAGATCCCTAATGGGGATGGTTTATTTGGTATGATAGTCTGTTTTTCTGCTATGCGCACAGTCATTTTTGCGATTTCGCAGCTGACTTTAGGAATAAATGCTTCCACATTCGCCGACACCATAGTGACATTCTTCCTAGCAGATTCAAATTTGATACTTTGAAATGCAGTGCCGTCCTGAGTTCCTGTCGGATTAGGAAGCCCGTGGAGAATACCTTGGTAAGCGTACAAAGGCCCCGGGGAACTGAAATACTATGCTATATCGTCCTGTGATACTATTGCAGGGTAGATACTGGCTACCTCATCATCCGACGACCCTCGAACGATATTCCAGATATTCTGGTCATCGGACTTCGTCGTAGTCGTGACTCGCATTGTCTCTGATAAGTAATTAGGTCGGTGTTGACACTAGCAACGTAGTAGATATCACAACTCTAATCTTTAGAAGGCTAAGGCTGAGTATAGACGCCAAAACCGCCCTGTGCCGATTTCCTAATGCTTTAAATGCGCTAGTAATTTGAAGGGGTGAAATGTAGTTAACAAAAGACTTTTCGTAGAATCGACAGGACCTTGGGTCATATTTTTCCATGGTTGAGCAAGCTTATAAGAATAGTCGAGTTGTCTCCAAAGACCAATCATGAATGTCAGTATAATCGTGGGTCCGTAGTCCATGAATAATGACTCGAAGAAATATTGATAGCGAAGCCATTGTTATTGATGTCATAACGCCAGAGAAGTATGAGAGAGACCCAAGAAGCAGTAAGCATAGCCATAAACGCAAACAATTGTGCGACATTATGCAACTGGAAAGCCTAAAACTAGGAAATCTAGCAGGAGACCCAGCGGTCGCCTGAGGGGGGATTAAGAGCGCTTTAAGTAAGGACTTACCCAAAATAGTCGCCACAATCTACATTTTGCTGCTCGTACGTGACATCTGCTCTCCAGGGTATCTGGTCTCCACGTGTAAACGGTTTATCTAGGGGTGGCGAGGTACAGACGGTTGAGCTCGATAATAAGACTGCGACTCATCTAAACTGGCAGATCTCTACGGGCCCAAGTCTGCTACTAAGAACGCCAAGAGCTGGACATTTTTTGCGGACACGGCGTATTTTTAGGATATATGGAATATGTCTGAGCCCGGCAAACCAGACTGTCGGCCGGGTGTTTGGTCTGAGGTTGATATAGATATCTGGTACAAGGGCGTATTCAACCGCACAGGAGACTCCTTCTCCGCTGGAACTCTCCCAACAGTGGCGCCTAGCGAGTCTCCATTGACAAGCGTCCCAACACCTGTCTTGCCCCTCAATATCTTTTATACGCCAACCGGTCTTGTCACCCCCTCGCGGAAACTGTAGCATGGTTTGCTAGTCAAAGGGGGAGCTCCCCTGTGACGCAGTCTTCAGTGACCCCAACGAGAAGCGGTGACTTCACCACTCCAACGGTATACCTACTCTCCATCGGCTTCACTCCCCAACTCTCAAGCGCTATCTTTCCACAGCCCTCGCCAAGAACAGCTTCTCAGTAGACCGGAGGCATAGGTCCGGCTTATACTTTCATAATCCATACTTGAGACTAGCCAAAATTTACCATGGACTTCTTTGTTTTCTTTCCAAATCTATTTAATGTGTTGAAGGCTATATTGCGTCTAGCCGTTGCCTCTTTTTTTATTGTAATAATTGTTGGCCATCGTGCATTTCGGGGTAGCAGTATTCTACTTATGCGGAATCTCATTTTTGGAAATCGTAGTGATTGATTGAAATAGGGGCTGTTATTTATCTATATTTTCGATAAATCCTATATTATGCATATTTATTTGTGCTATGGCTTTAGAATGTACTATGTAAATACACCACGTACGGAATAGAACTATCTCAGGGCGTAATATAGGCGAAGAAGACTGTACCTGTATACATTAGAGGGCATCCAAGAAGGTAGCTTGGGGGATCTTCACGCAGCAACAATTGTCATCATCTGCCCTCAGCATACAGCCCCTAACAGTTGTTATTCCGTGTTAAAGTAATAGTATTTATATGATGACCCGCCTGGGATGGAATGCTCTTTTGTTGATATTCCAACTTCGAAACTTATTATTCCTTGATAATATGATAAAACTTACAGACGATTTTATCAATATATTAACTACTCTCTACCGACCTCCTTTTACAGCGTCTTTTCCCCACTACTATTGCATTCAAAACAACAGGTGAAGGTGACCTCCTTTTTTTAACGGCCGCCTTCGGGAAAAGATATGAAAAATTCTGTTTAGTGGGCTCGAGCCCAGACTGTAAGCCGCTGGGTGCTGCATTGTGATTATTCATCTTCACTCCGGCGCTACAGCGTTCTCGTTGGTAATTAAGCACGATGAAAAAAAAAAAACCTTTGGCTATATAATATATATTTCTAGCCTACTTTTTTTTAGAAAAAAAGGTGCAATGAATGTCGCCAAAAAGGGGTATGCAAGCGATCCTTGTGCCACCGAACTCCATAAAATCGAACAAGCCGCGACTACTAGGAATCGAATCGTTCAGGCAATAGAATTGGTGCCACCAGTGTCCAAATATATAGGCAGTAGCAGAACCAAGCACTAATAATCTTAACCCAGCTAGCCCAGTACGTGCGTCCGACCGTCGCAAAATCACCGTCGCTGGCTCTGTCGCCCTCCGAAGCGCTTGTAAGCAGGGAGGCGACCCAACAGGTCGCGAGGAAGAAGATAATGTGAAATACAGAATAGTCATATTGTGTGTAGCTGCGTTCATCGTCGTGCGGCGTGTTGTTGCCGCTTTCGTCGTCTTCATCGTCGGACAGTAATGCGTCAGCTGGTAAACTGCCTTCCTCAACGGCACGGCGGAGGACTTCAGCCCTCATCTCTCGACGGCCTGGCTGCTGAGTTACGAGGTTATGCTCGTCATCGTCGTCGGGTAGCCTGATGCCGCCTCGGTTGTTTCCTAGGCCGAGGCTTTGTGTAGCGGCGCGTGTCGTAGTATACGCGACTGTCAGCATGGTCACGATCGCGCCGATAACGACGGAGGTTGTTCGCGTGCCTTGAGCACGAACCAAAGGGTTGCAAAGCTTGTCGTCGGGCTCCATAGAAACAGCAGACATAGTCAAGTATGTGCAGTAGACTGCAACCATAGCCGCCTGGGCGAGACCGGCCTTGCTGTTGTACTCCTGTACTGATGGATGCACAGAAATAAACGAGATAGCCAACCAGAATAGAAGATTGATAGTTATGGCTGCCTGATTCATGGCGCAATCTCCTTGAGCGAAGAAGATGTATTGAATGATGGTCATAGCCAGAGACCCCAGGTACATTCCCAGGGTTGATCCGAGTAGAACAACTCTCCATACTCGGGAGTCGGTGTCCTCAATTTTCCGTAGACACCACTCTGCCCAGTTATGCGCGAGGTCAACCAAGAGGATTAAGCCGAGGATGAGGAAGAGAATGCCGCCGATGAAGGAGATGTAATTGCCCCAGAACTGGAAGAACTGGTCGGGAATGAGGAAGGAGAGCACAATGAAAGCGATCCAGGCGATGACTTTGGGGCCCCAGTAGCCATTCTGCAGGGCGGCGCGCGGGTTCTTGGAAGACGTGACGCCGAACAGCAAGCCGGCGAATATAAGATGGAAAAGACCCAGGGCGAAGTTGATGCGGTGGACAGCGAGCCAACCGTAACACTGTCCGGTCGGGCAGTTTATGCTAACGTAATCGAAGGTAAGATGCTCGAGTTTCTTGATGGCCCATGGCGTGAGCATAATCCATGATAGCACCGAGTTGACAAGTAGGAGGAGGGCGTAGGCGATACGGGTGGCAACACTGCGGTCGGTATTAGTGAGTGAGTGAGTGAGTGAGTGAGTGAGTGAGTGAACTTGGATGTGGTGACGACAACGATCATGATAGCGACGACGGTGTTGATGGGTATTTGAGGAGTCGTTACCTGTTGCCGCATTTCCCGCAAGCACTGCAGACCATGGAGCAGGTGGCCGCACCACAGCAGCTTGCGGCGACGGACATGACCTAGACGGATGGCAGAGCATTAGACTTGGACACTTCGACATGATGCGGCTAAGCGGCTCAGAGGCTTACAGTGCCCACGCCTGGCAGCGCCAGCATGGGTAGGGATAGAAGAGCTCCCATGATGTCAATTATCGGGGCTGGTTGTCCCCAGCAGACAAAGAGGGTTTTTATTGATTAGCGCGATGTGGTGTGATGGGATGCGATGGTTAGATAATTGCTAGAAGCAATGAGGTGGGTGAGGACTCGAAACGACAATACGTAGGTGATGGTGGCGCGTAGGTCACTGAACTGGTAGGCAGCTGGATAGCGACCAGGCCTTCTAGATCTTGGCACCAGCCACTTCTGGGTCTAGTTGGATTACGTCATCATACAGCGGCATACTCACTAAGGTAGGTACCAATTGAAGAGGGTGTCAGCCACATACGCCTAGGCCAGAACCCAACTAGGTCCCCTGATACCGGCACGTGAGGCTGTGCCGTTCCCTCCTTTACCTAGCTCCTTGAGTGATGAGCGACAGGGATTCCCGGCTCCGTATCGGAGTGTTTCGATTGTGAGCGTACGTACCTGCACCCCTAGAGCGACGAGTAAAAAGAGTACCTAGATAAGCATGCATACCTAATAATAAATAATGGCTATCGCAACCATCTGAGACACGCATTATCTACCTACCTACCCTACCTGCCCAAGGACCTATGTACCTTGCTTACTTGGGCATGCTGTAAAGCCGATAGAGAATACCTACATACTTCTACATCTCCAGTCTGTCTTTCATTGCCAACTTTACATAAACATACTTTTCTGACCATGTCCTTGCGGCATGACTTGACTCTCACACAGTAGTTTTCTTTGCAGGGCACCCCCTAGACTTTCAGCTAGCGAGCGTCGTCATATTCCCCATTATCGGTGTTTTAGTTTGTTCTCCGGCGCTGTTCGTTCAGCTCGTGCCAGCGACACTTTGGACTTACCTATCATCCCATCTAAAACCCCGAGTCGTTACAAACTCACGAAAGTCTCACAACTGCACACAATCATTTTAATGCTTTTTGATACACACTCGTTATTGTCTTCTTTTCTGCATATTATACAGCCCTCGTAGTATACCTCTCAACCGTCTGGTGCTGCTGCCGAAACCCATGCTACTGTCGCTTTCGGACATCTGCGGCCGGAACACCATCGCCCATCATGACGATCGAGAAGCAGACGCATAATGCTCGCATCTTGTCTAGTATTGCTGCTACCGTAGTGGCCTTGGCCTGTGGCACCAACGTAAGACTTGACTTGGACTCTACCGGCTCGGTTTCTGTGTGCTCTCTGACCATCACGTAAAATAGTATGTCTACTCGGCATGGGCGCCTCAGTTTGCCGATAAGCTGCACCTCTCTGCCACGGAGAGCGAGTTGATCGGGCTGGCTGGCAACTTGGGCATGTATTCGATGGGGGTGCCCGTAGGCATGTTTATCGACAGCCGTGGGCCTCGCCCTGCGGTGCTTGCTGGCGCGATACTGCTCGGGCTGGGCTATCTGCCACTTGAACGCGCCTACGACGCCGGACAAGGCTCCGTCCCCTGGCTGAGCCTCGCTTCCTTCCTTACTGGTCTAGGCGGTTGCATGGCCTTTGCAGCCGCCGTGAAGACTTCGGCTCTAAACTGGCCACACCATCGAGGTACTGCTACGGCATTCCCCTTGGCCGCCTTCGGATTAAGCGCTTTCTTCTTTGCCTTGGTGAGCTCCATCTTCTTCCCAGGAAGCCCAGGCAAATTCCTCCTGCTTCTTTCCATAGGAACCTTTGGAATGATATTCACTGGATTTTTCTTCCTGCGCGTGTATCCGCATGCTTCTACTTACCACGCTGTCCCCGCCGATCCCGGAATGGCGGATTCTAAATTGTCACGAGACCTTTCTGAACCTGGTACGTCACATGAACATGCTATTGCAACCACCTCCTCCGAACCCGCCCATCGCGATCGTTCGGACGCTGAGGAACAGGTCGACGGCGAGAGCCCCGACCTTGGGCCTTGCCGATCAGTTTCGATCGAGCACGCAACGCGCCCAGTTGGAAGTTCCCCAGATGAAGCGGACGAGAGTTGCTCGTTATTGTCCCAGTCCACCGCCACATCATCATTGGCCGGTGAAGTTTTAGTGCAGAGCAGTGTTGATATGGATCGTTCTCATCGTGTAGATATTCGTGGCTGGGATCTCCTAAGGAACTTCGAATTCTGGCAGCTTTTCATGATTATGGGCATTTTATCTGGTATTGGCCTAATGACTATCAAGTAAGCCGGCAGCCCTACTTCATATTCGTTTTTACTTCCGCATTCTGATTGGACGTGTACTGATTACTGTCTTGTTTAGTAACATTGGCAACGACGCGGCAGCCCTTTGGAAGCATTACGACGACTCTATCGACGACAAGGCACTGGTTTTGCATCAACAACTTCACGTGTCCATCCTATCGCTTGGTAGTTTCTCAGGCCGTCTACTAAGCGGTGTAGGCTCCGATTTCCTCGTCAAGGTGCTCCACGCCAGCCGGGTATGGTGTCTCGTGATCGCCTCGGTGATCTTCTCATTAGCCCAGATCTGCGCCCTGAACATCGTCAACCCACACCTCCTAGGTTTCGTATCTGGATTTAGCGGCCTTGGTTACGGTTTCCTGTTTGGCGTCTTTCCATCCATCACAGCCGAATCTTTTGGCATCCGCGGCCTGAGTCAGAATTGGGGCTTCATGACTCTATCCCCCGTAATATCGAGCAATATCTTCAACTTATTTTACGGCCTCGTCCTTGATGCCCACTCCGTCGTCGAGGCCGACGGCAAGAGACGCTGCGAGGAAGGCATCGAATGTTATCGTTCCGCATACGCCGTAACACTTTCAGCTTGTGGGCTGGGTCTCGGCGTTACGCTTTGGGTTATCTGGCACCAAGCAAGGATGCGACTGAGAGAGATGGCAGGGAAAGGACATGCGGGAGAATGAATTTCGCTATGAAACCGAAACTGCTATCTCTTACGTTTTGTTTTTGTCTTCGGTTCTTTTCGCTCTAGCCTTATGATGGCCCCGAGCCGTTTCATCCTACATATCGCCATTTATAATCCTTTACATAGTCCCGTAGCGAGATCTAGATGTACGGTGCTGGAGACGCTCTATAGACTCTTTTAAGGTTAGATAGGAGCGCATTTTTGGAGAACATAAGGGAGGTAGCGCAATCGGCTTGGATAGAGTAGGATATGGACTTGGCGTTCCGGGGTTCATGCTTGCCGGGAGATGTATACCTGCAGGCGAAGAGTTTAAGCTAGGTAGACAACTCCTTATTTAATAGCCATCTGATGCCGTATTCATACAATGTGACGTGCATATAATTCAACTCACAAGATACACTTTAGCAACAGTTATTCTATGGCCGTTATGAATCAGCCCGAATCGCAGCTAGATTAGCAGTACTAAGCGCTTGGGCATGCTTTGTTTCTATCTTTTCAGTTTATTTGCGTTCATGGTGCTATTACTATCCTGACCTAGTGATACAAGCACGTGCTGATTCCCGGTCCTATAGCGAGAAATCCCGCCTGACATGTTATGAACAGCATCTCTTCTCCCTTTGCGTCGCACGCAAAGAGGATAATATTCCAGATTCTTGCGATAGAGGCGGCTCAACTCTGATAAGACTCTGACGCCACCATAGAGGCTGTTTTACAGCCTTTGCGATAGCTGCAACCCGAGCGGATTGTTGGATGATATTAGATCAAAGAGCCAAAAATAATTGGCGGAAGGGCTAGATCCCTACCGCAGATCTGGTATAGCTATAGATAGCATCTACCTTGTCTGGCCGGCTGGTAGAGCTGGATAGCATTAAAGATTAACAAGAAAGGACAACACTGGAACTCATCCGTTCCACCTCTAGCCAGGTAGTTCCCCTTACTACCAAAACTGAACGCCAGTCCATGTGTAATGCAATGCTAGTAAAACAAGATGAAAAGTTGCACGTGAAACCCCTTGTAAATGCAAACCCATATTCATGTTCAAGCTTGACTATAGGCGCGGTGGGAGAGAAGATAAATGTTGCTCAATGCTCCTGCGCGCACGATACCTAGGGTTGACCCCCACTCATTTTCTGAATGGGCAGGATGGGTTCCCGTATGATGGCTCGTCGGCGTCGAAATGACCGTATAGAGCGCATATCACCGCCCGGGATAACTCCAGTTTGGATATTTCCGTTTTGACATCCCGCGTTTTCGATCGTTTGTAAAATAAGCTAGGGCTCTTCGTCTACGGCTTCTTGTTTTGCTTCCGATCGTTTGTGTTTGATATTTCTTCGACGAATACTGATTTGATGCCGGCGATAGCCCACGAGTCCACTGTGGAATGAATAGCTACAAGCCACGCCGCAATCACATTAACTAGGTAGTGTAGCACATAAGCATACGACACACCGTAGACGGCTGCATATACTGCCGTGGCGAAGAAGAGAATATTAGTGAGATGTCGGAGCTGACTCGTGACGGGCGGGATCATTCTGCCTGCTGTGAGGTTCTGGACTAGAAGTATGAATGGCAGGATTGACAGCACATTATGATGAGAGGAAAATGGTGTGAACCAATTTATGGCCAAGTTGCGTACCCAAACTACCACGGTCGGTAGATTGATAGGGAGATTCCACACCATTAAAAGGAATATAGTGTGGACATAGTTCCTAAAATTAATATGTGCGGGGGAAGGGTTTCCTCGAGCAACGTGATGAGCTCGAATATTGGTGCCGAGTTGCACAACGCAAGCTACCACATAGGCCGACTGATAAGGAATAACTGTCGAGACCAGGAATATTAAAACGCTGGTGGTAAGGAGCCTTCTCCGTGGCGAAGGGTGTGTGAAGATTGGACCTTGCGTCGATTTAGACACTAGTGTATCCTTGTTCTCTTCACCTTGTACGTTAGGTGAGAAAACCCAACCGTAAAAAATGCTCAAGAGCGAGACAAGGGTAAGTGCTATGTAATGCAAGACCACACAGACTCCGACACAGACAATACCAATCAGTGGGATAAGGAACCAAAAGAATGGATCAGTTGTCCCTACCAACAGGTCGTTTTGTGCGAAGTCGACGGTTGATATGCTGCTCGGCCATGGCCAGATGGCCCCCTGATCCGAGGGGCCCGACTGGCCAATCGATAATGATAGAAAAGTCATCGACAAGAGCAGCATTGGCAAGGATCGCCGAAGACAATTTCCAAGACTCTCTGAGAAAGATATAAACGTTCCGGTCCTATCGTAGATTCGGAATTGCTTCCGCAGCACCAACCCCACTACAAGCTGTGGAAACGAGGCGAAGACGGTGCGGTAGCGCATATAAAGCTTCCCAAGACTGCCAACTGGATCTACTGTGAGTTTGATTGAGATAGTTGACTTTCGAGTGGGATCAGTCCATAGCTGAATACCAAGGCCCTCGTCGGTTTCACTGGTATCTAGCGGCGGGGGGACAAACGGCGACACGCCATGGAGGCTAATATCTAGTTCTGTAGCACCCACGAAATATTTCGATTCGTAGGGCCTGGACAAGTACTGTCGTACTAAGGGGCGAAAAAGTTCCTTCTGTTCATTGTTTGCTTCTTCTTTCACTTCCATGTGGTACGCTAATAAACTGCTCTGGATAGATGGTATCCCCATATTGACGACCATTGGCCGGTCTGGAGGGAGTTCAAATCGCAAACCAGCAGTGATAAGCCGTCTTATACTGATGGATTTCGATAGGCTGGAGTCAGCGGTGTTGCTAAACTCAGCAACGATCCAACCCGCGGTTTGGGCTTCTGATTTGTCCACTATGGCAACAAACTGATAATCTCGGAGATTTCTGACGTCGTACTGGAGAAACGAGAAGGGCGGGATTTGTTGTTCGCCTTCTAGGAAAAACGGCGCATTCGTAGCATGTGTAGATGCTGGCAGCGCCACGACATCCTGCGCAGCACTCTTGCAAAGTAGGCGAGTCGAAGTGGTGCTTTCCCCGGAAAGATCCAAATCTACTAGGAATGGCGCACTCACTTGACCTGTTTGTGAGGAATAAACGCTGCAAAGCAGAACTTCTAGCTTTGCGTTCTCTCCGGGGTGATCTAGTTCACGGTTTGAGAGCAAAGTGAACCTTCGATTACTAGGAAGTTCGCTCAATTGAACGGGAAGCAGGTAAACTTTTGGTTCTCTGGTCGTCCCAAGACCACGAAGCACAAATCGTTCTCGGGTATCGATAGTATCAGAACTATCCCCTACGGTCAAAAGAGTTGTCAGATGGGTTTCTGCCGAGGGCATCTCAAAGCTTGCTTCCAATCCGGTTAGGAACCTCCTCTTAAAATGGTTGATTCGCTCGGTACGTGTCTTAGTCTGAGATTTATCACGGCTGTCAACAATGTCGTACAGGGCTTTAACAATGACTTTGCGAAATTGGTCACACCATGTGATTGCCTGGTGGTCCATACTAGTCCACACTGTTGGAATTGTCGACGTAAAAACGGTAAAGCCATGGGTCTCGGGCACGATCGACTCTAAGCTCGCGTAATCCGATGGGACCACGGTATCGAGCCCGCCGCCTGCGATTGACACTAGAGTGACGTGAGAAAGAGAGTTCTCTGTGGCTGACTTGCTAGAATAAGCGTGTCGCCAATGGTCATTCATATCTTGGTATACTTTGACTATTAGTGGATCGAAGGTAACCGGCGGTCTTGCGTGCGGAGCAGACATAGTAACGATAGTATTGATAGAATGAGGCTGGAAGTTCGGCATGACGAATGCAGCACGAGCAACGATACCCCCCATCGAATGACCTAGAACGATGACGGATGAAGGATCGGGAAGATCGGGGTCTCGTTCCGACTTTTGTGGATCGAGATAGAGGGAGAGGATATATCTAATGGCTTCGTTGACGTATTCGGCTTGGTCGAGCATCGTTTGGCCGTGGAAAGCTGTAAAGTCTTCGTTGAAATCAACGGTGAAAAAGTCCAAATTTTTGACACCGGAATTTGCAGCTGCCACATTCGGGTGGAGAGTCTCATGAAAGTGACGAGCCGATTCGGACGCGATGGATCGAACTTGTTTATAGCTACCGGCGTTGCCTGGTATGAACAACACAGGAATCCCTCTCACCTACAAGTTTCGCGCGTCAGTAACAAACAGGTGTCCCGGAGAGCAGTCCTCTATACCTTGGGCCCATTATCAATCCCTTGCTCACGATACAAGTATAGGGAATATTTGCTTGCAAATCTAGTATGCTCGGTATCAAAATCGGAAAAGTGGACAAAGGAAGGGCTCATCCACGACATGCGACAGCCTTTAGGATCGCATTGAAGGTTGGCAGCAGAATACACGATGGATACCAACAGCGCAATGCCGGCTATGCTTGTGAACAAGGTCCATAACGAAATGGCCCAGGGGCTTTTTGGCTTGAATTGTCTGGTCCTGAGCTTCCACACTGGTGTCCTCTCGCTGTCCGCGTTTATGTCGCCCGAGGTTTTACCAACCACTGTCACTAAGTCTTTCTCACTCGCGCCATCTCGTCCCTGGGTTTGCTGCCAGTTCAATTGACCATTTGAGATGCGGTTCCGTGCAGCCGACACCGAGGGGCTGGGGCCAGGGTCGTGAGACAGATGATTGGCAATGGGAGCTTTCTTGGACTTGGAATGTTCACGAGTACGGGAAGCCTTGACAGGAGCATCGGCGCTGTCTTCGGACGACCCGGACGGGCGCCTCTGCATTGAGAGGGACGAAGCTCTCGCGAGCGTGCTCGAGCGTGAGCTTCTCGTTGTTGTGCACAGCACTGGACGGTAGGGGGCGCGAACGAAAAGCGCATGCGCGGGCGTGGCACGTCGTTCGAATGGCAGGCGGTGATTAGGTTTGGACGGGCAGGTAATACACTGTCGCTCTCGAGACTCGGTATGGGTATAGGGGGTTGCGCAATGACGACGCCGGGTGCTCCATGTGCGAGCCAAGAAAGATTAGGAGCCGGTCGGTCGGGGGTTGATAACGACAGATAGCAGAGGAGCTGCCCGGCGTGGGGGCTCTTGGCCTACGCTTGTCCGAGGACGAGGACGAGGATGGGGACAAGGGCGACGTGTGAAAACAGAAAACAAAAATGCAAAAAGGGTAGAAAATGCAGCTCAAAAAACGAATGTAATATCCGGGCGATGGTGTTTCCGGATCGGCTTTGAAGGAGGGAATAGCAGGTAGTTGAGGGAGTTAGCTACCTAAGAGCCACGAGCAAAGACGCCTGGTGTTTTTGTGACAAGTCGATAGGTAATCATTGCTCTGAGCTTGTGGAGGGGGGGCTGGCTTTTTTTTCGATGGTTCCTGTTTGGCACCTGCAGAGCTGACTTCTCCCGATACTAGTGGACAGTGGAGGTACCTCCGGGTAGGTTACCTTTGAGTAAGGTACCCCCCAGCTACCTACACTATGTATGTACTGTGTATCTTTTCAACTTTCGATAGATACCAATCAGACTATTAATCCAGATTGTGGTAGTATTAAGCTCCTAAGTACAAATGTAGGTACCAGTTTGACGGGGACCGTGGCCAGTTTGCTAGTTGGCTCAGTCATGATACCTACTTGTATGTACCTATTCCATGATCGTCCCAACCGTATACTCGAGGTTACATGTAAATGAATACGGCAGAGATACATCATCCACACCTCGGAAGCGCGCTAAGAGAACAGGCGTTCGACGAAAAATAGATGAAAAAGAAAAATGTAACAGACTCTACGGAGTAGTGTCATGACCCCCTTAACGGATATGCCCCCCAAGTGGGTTAGATTTTATACTAAAGGTTACCTACTTAATAAAGCTATAATATATTTTTTTATATTTTTTATATAAAATAGATTTAAAAATTATATATAAAAATATTAAATATAAAATTATAAAAATTATTTTAAATATTTTATAAATTTTTAAAAATATTAATAAAGATATAAATAAATAAATTAAAAAAATTAAAATAATATATTTTTATTATTTATTTTTATATATTGTTATAAAGTTATATTTAAATTATTATTATAAAATCTTTTATTTTAATATTATATAATAATTAATTAAAAAATTTAAAAAATATATTTTTATTATATAAAAATATAGCTTAAAATTTTAAAACTAAAATAAATAATTTAAAATATTTTTTTAAATTTTTATTTTTTTTAATTATTAAAATAATATTAAATATAAACTTAAAATATAGTTTTTAAATATAATTTATATATAAAAATTATTTTTTTAATATATAATAATTTTATAAATATTTAATATTTTTTATTTGTTATAAAATATTAAAAATAATTTTTATAATTTTATAAAATAAAAGTTTATATAATTTTTATAATAATATTTTAATATAAAAATAAAAAAAAATATATTATAATATAAATTTATTATTTAATTTTAAATTTTAATTTTTATAAAAATTTTAAGTTTTTATTTATAAATATTTTTATAAATATTATATATATTAAATTTTTTTTTTTAATATTTTAAAAATTTTTATTTTTATATTATATAAACTATTAACCGTTTATTTTTATTTATTTTTATTTAAGTTTTATAGCTTTATTAAGTAGGTGACTTTTAGTATAAAATCTAACCCACTTGGGGGGCATATCCGTTAGGGGGGTCATGACACTAGTCGCTGCATGAATCGGGGGATCTACGGTCGTCTGCCGTGCTAGTCATCAGGCTGTTTCGTCCAGGTGAGACGAGTTTATTAGCACCCGCCTTCACTGCTCTCCTAGATAGTACTATCTGCTGTTAGTAAATACATGTATTATGCTAAGAGTATGGATAAGAAATGCCTCTAAGCCTTAAGGAATTTTGGCTAGCTTAAGAAACAACACATTCACATTCATCTTAAAAAGGTGAGTACAGTACGGTGGTTACGCACTGCAATCGGTCTCATCATGGAAGATTTACCATTATGGGAAAGAAGTGCGTCGTCAACGATTCGTAGGAAGTTTAGTGTAATTCCAACAGCAAGGTATGTTTCCGGTTTACTCGTCATGAGGCTAGCTTATACTGCACAGTACTATAGTCTATAAAGGCGATGCAACCTTCCATTCGTGCGAACCAGGGCGGAACACGAGAAATTCCTACCAAACACAACTTGCAAATATCTACAGGTAGCCCTTGATTGTCTTAATTGTGTTGCATGCGTACACTGAATACCTCCTCCAGTAGTAGAATAGATCTTAGTAAACAGTAGTAACTACGTGCTAACCTGGACCTCTAAGATCAGTAGCTGCAAAAACATACAGTGGGTATGCATATATGGAATGCACTATAAACTGCAGCAGGCCCATGACTTGTCACGTCATACCAGCATCAGCTCGCGTTTGCGTGATGTGTCGTAACCCGAGCACTGCCCGAGCGCCTATCCAACTCTGATAATTAATGGCTTCATGATGGTAAAGAGTTGACTTACCCATATCGTGCTGAAGTGATCATGTCCGTGTATGCTACATTCAAAAGCGATGTCTGGCTTCAATGTTAGATGTCATCGTTGAGATTTCCAAGTACATATTTCGTACATATGTAAGAAAGGCAGGCGCATGATAAAAATGCAAGGGACATGACCTAGGGCCGTAGTACCTCCTGACCGTAGGTTCCTAATTAGGCAGTGTAAAGGTGGTAAATTAGGTACTATAGCACCTACCTAGCCAATACAGTGTCTATAAAGTAAAAATGAGACAAAGACACAGTGTTCCGCCACAGCCAACACGCGTCGTAGATACTGAGGCTGACGGCGATAGGTTAACTTTCATATACGGGAAGTACCAAGTAATCATTTCAGCCGCAGTCGTGACCACGGTCACAGCCATTCCAGACGCAGCAGCATAACGGATACTCATCCAGAGCGTATAGCGTAGGCGATTTCGGGGTCGGTTGCCCATTCGCGGGACAAGTAAGCGGCCGATATCTACCTGAGGTATCATATCATTGCTGCGCAGTGTATTCTCCTCTTAGACACCTACATCAAGACTGCTGAATCCCCGTTTATTTAACGCTCGACACACACGCCGCGCTTGACATATGTAGCACGCATACTTCCGAGGGTACCTTGAAGGACCGGAGCGCTCGCCGGGCGCAGGCCATCTATGCATCTATGGCGACCATCAGGCCCATCGAAGCTAGCACAGTAAGCGATAGATATATCGGCGTGATCCCACAAGGTATAAGCGTGCTCGTCACTAACCTGATCCGAGATCCACCAAATTCAATCCGGCCAGGTCATTGTTGACCTGTGTTCCGTCGTCAAGGAGCTGGTGGAAAATAGTATAGATGCCGGTGCCACCAACATTGGTGAGTGTGCATGACCCTGCCCTGGACAAGGCAACTACTGGGCAGGTTGATACTGACGAGTGGCCCCCTAGAGGTCCGCTTCAAGAACCAAGGGCTAGATGCCATCGAGGTCCAAGACAATGGCTCAGGCATATCCAGGGAAAACTACGACACCCTGGCATTGAAGCACTATACATCCAAGTTGTTCACTTACTCGGATCTAGAATGTCTCGAGACCTTTGGCTTCCGTGGAGAGGCACTTTCGTCTCTGTGCGCTCTATCTAGGTTTTCGGTCACCACCTGTTTAGCAGCAGATGCTCCAAAGGGGTCCAAGTTGGAGTTCGAAACATCTGGAAAGTTACGCTGCACCAGTGTTGTCGCCGCACAAAAGGGCACTACCGTCTCGGTTGAAGGACTCTTCCACAACTTGCCCGTGCGCCGCCGCGAGCTTGAGCGGAACATCAAACGAGAATGGAACAAGGTCCTGGTTGTCCTCAATCAATACGCGTGCATCCAGACCGGACTCAAATTCTCCGTATCACAACAGCCGAATAAAGGCAAACGCATGGTTTTATTTTCAACTAAAGGAAACCAAACTACTCGCGAAAATATCGTGAACGTTTTTGGGGCGAAGACATTGACCGTTTTAATCCCTTTAGATCTAGAACTCGAGTTGGAGCCTACCAGTACGCCAGGCCACCAGCTCGTGGCCCGAAGCAACAGCCAAGCGAAGCTTATCCGCGTCCGAGGGCACGTATCTCGCCCAGCATATGGCGAAGGACGCCAGACTCCAGACAGGCAAATGTTTTTCGTTAATGGCCGTCCTTGCGGGCTACCTCAATTTACCAAGGTTTTTAACGAAGTGTACAAGTCTTACAATGCATCTCAGTCACCTTTCATCTTTGCTGATATCCAGCTCGATACCCATCTCTACGACGTCAATGTTAGCCCGGACAAGCGCACTATCCTGCTTCATGACCAAACTCGGATGTTGGACAATCTTAGAGAGTCACTCAGCGCCTTGTTTGAATCGCAGGACTATGCACTACCAACATCACAACTCCAAGCACTAAAGCAACCCTCTCATAAACGGCACTCTCCGGCAAGACTAGATACACCCTCAACAGAATCAAGCGCGAAAGGCTCAGCCCCAGTTGACGTTGAACCTTCTAGGGAATTAACTCCCACGGATGCGGAATCAAGGGCGACAGGCGAGAGTATGAGAATCGCTAGCGATGGGAATACAAAAGCTGCTCATGGTAGTAATTTGGTCAGCCGCTGGGCTGAACGGAAATGTGATCTACGGGAAGACGTTGGGGTTAGGGACAAGAGAGTAGTAGGCAATGCTTACGAGGGAAACCAGATCCCAAGGGAGGAGCCGCACCATTCACCATTACCAGACGTTGATCGGGAAGAGTTATCTCCGAATGAAGAGTCAACTGAAGTTACTGATCGTATAGCGGATTTCCGGGCACGCCTTGAGGAATTGAAAGATAGGAAGAGTGCCGAAACCACAGACCAACCGGCATCCACCCAGACTTCTTTGTCGGAACCATTGATCCCCGCGCTAGCCCCCCCAGCTCGTGTTACGGATAGCAACTCTAATAGAGCTCATTCTTCCTCATCAGTGAAGAGGGCCGCGCCAGAAGTTGCTACGATCACGATAGGCGATCATACCGTCACGAGTATCATTGGTTCAGTACCTAAAAAGCAGCGACTTGGCACCCAACAGAATCGGAATCCATATACGCGAAAAGATACCAGATCAGCGGCAGTTGTACCTTCTTTTAATGGGCGGCTGACTCAAATGTTTGCCGCACAGGCAGGGCGGTCACAGACTGACAAGAGAGTCATTGAAGCTACTACAGAGTTGCGGGACGATCAACAAGATTCGGATTCATCAAGCGAGCATTTGTTCGTAACTGATGACTCCGAGGCAGAAAGCGATGATGGACGCACGGCCGATACGCCTAGAGAAGCCGGGGTTCAAGATCAATCCTCTCCACAGGAATCGCAGGCATCCGAGGTAAGCCTTGACGGGGATTCGGAGGTAGAGCCAACATCTTCCACCGGCCCCAATGATACTGAATTCAAAGATGAGGAATTTCAAGAAGAAACAGAAGAGCGCAAAATCAGCGAAAGCATTGAGAAAGCACGAGTTCTCGAAGACAAAACCTCAGAAGAATCACAAAAACGAACTCAGAGTTTCGTCAAAGGTAGCACCAAGAAGAAAGACGCCACTTATCACCTTGAACAGGTATTACGCGTGGATGGAAAGCTCATTCGGCACGCCTTGATTTCTCAACAAGAACATATCTCTCGTCCTATCTCTAGCTCAAGGGCCAGGTTAGAAACCGATCGTATTGATGCCGAAGACGCCGAAGAGAAGCTATCCTTGACTATATCAAAATCTGACTTTGAGAGAATGAAAATTGTCGGGCAGTTTAATCTAGGCTTCATCCTAGCCTCCCGCGTAGCCGAGGGATCCCCCGTGGATACCCCGGACAAGGGTGATAGAGACGACGAGCTATTTATTATCGATCAGCATGCGACCGATGAGAAGTATAACTTCGAAAGGCTCCAAGCTAGCACCGTCGTACAGTCCCAAAGACTAGTGCACCCTAAGATGCTCGAGCTCACAGCCGTTGAAGAGGACATAGTGCAGCAAAACATTGATGCCCTGGAAACAAACGGATTTATCGTCGACTTCGATGATAGCGGTGATCAGCCTGTCGGAACCCGGTGTCAGTTGCTTAGTTTGCCACTGAGCCGAGAAACTACCTTCTCCCTTGCGGACTTGGAAGAGCTCATCTCGCTCCTCCAGGATCACCAATCCGCATCGGCAAACACAGTTCCACGGCCGTCCAAGGTTCGCAAGATGTTCGCGATGCGAGCTTGTCGGAGTAGCGTGATGATTGGGAAGTCCCTGTCAACTAAGCAGATGGAGAAGCTTGTCCGACACATGGGCGAATTGGATAAGCCGTGGAACTGCCCGCATGGGCGGCCAACCATGAGGCATCTATGCGGTCTAGGCGCATGGGATGATCTAGGCTGGAAAGAAGGCGATGGTTTTGATGGAAACAGGGCATCATCTGTAACTTGGAGTGCTTACCTCCAGGAGCATCGGGATCTGGAATAGAGATAACATCTTGCATGTACATTCTGTTTTGTATTGCTTAGGGTTGTGCTTGGTGAGGCGCATATTTCTTGTTTTATCGTTCTATATATACCCTCACGTACTGTAACACCAAGCGTAAGACTTGAGGTCAGAGACTATAGATAACATATTACTTTGTTTCATAGCCAGAGCTAAAGACTGTCCCAATGAAACGTATAAGCTATTCCATACGAAAGGAATCTCTGTCTTGATCCCGTGAGAGCATTGGGCCGTCACATTCCAGTGGTTGGTTGTACTTTTGTGAACCTTACACATGTAACCCTACGCACGTGGCTTAGAAGTTTAGAGTCTGCAATATTATCGACGCTTTCGTAATTCCTCGTGTAGTTGGCGTACATTACATGCCCATACTCGCTGCCGCCGCTTATGGCTTGAAGGAGTACTTTGAGCCTACATAATCAGACTTTATTCTCGTGATATCCACCATTAAGAAGGCTAAAGTGCTCCCGAGGTCGTACGTCGAGGATCTGCCTAGGACCCTAAGGCAAGGTATAGTCTTTCCAAGTAACCCTCACGCGAAAATTCTGCGATGATAACCATCTAGATCTTCAAACTTCAACTAACGCCAATACAGCCGAAATAACAATGACAAATGGTGCTGGTGCCTGGGAAAGTGGGTTTCTGGGGTCCAGCAGTAGTCTCTGGGTTGGTTAGTCGATACTACAGGGGTGCTGAGGGGTGTTTGGGACGGTCTGTTGATTCTACAGAAGCCCATCACGACTTATTGGAACGCGTACAATAGATTAAAATAAATAAATACGAGCTTCTAGATAGATTATATTGTGGCCGTAGATACATTAGGTCTAATAATGTTTGTGTGCTGTACGAGAGAGCGTGCGATTCCTTATCCCGTCCGGGCTCGCCAACTAACCCGGAGTAACTATCGCTGGTGTCGGTCGCGGTGTTAACGAAAGCGGTAAATAAGGTGCTGACTTATATCCGCCCATCCACCTCCGTGACAGCATTAGACCAGGATATGGAACGACGAAGGATCCAATAGGTAGCTCGTTGACATCTAGAATGATTCTAGATGAGTCAGATAGGTCAACAGGGGCTCTTAGATGCTGGTACCAATTGACTATAAAGCAACGAGTTCCCGGATCTTGAAGACCGTTGAAAAGCGTAGATATCAGCATCAGTCTCGAACCAAAACAACTGCAGCATTAGATTCACTCTCCATCATTTCTCCAACTACAACTATCCATCATGTCGTCCAACGCCTCCCTGAAGCCCATCACTCTCTGGGGACACCAGATTGGCCCCAACCCTCTCAAAGTACGTATGGTACTCGAGGAGCTAGGTGTGCCGTACGACTTCAAAATCCTCGAATTCCACGAGATTAAGGGGGAAGCATTCCTCAAGATCAACCCCAACGGCCGTGTCCCGGCCATCGAGGATCCCAACACGGGCCTCACGCTCTGGGAGTCTGGCCCCATCATCGAGTATCTCGTCGACCAGTACGACAAGGACCATAAGATCTCGTACGACACCTTCCCTGAGAAGTATCGGATTAAGCAGTGGATCGGGTACCAGATTTCCGGTTCGTCGATTGTGCCTTCTTTCTCTTGCTTTCTCTCATCATCAATATCATTGTTATCGTTGCTATTTGTAGATAGTCTGATGCTGTGACTAACATGATTTGATGCTTAGGCCAAGGCCCGTACTACGGCCAGGGCGTCTGGTTCTCGTTCTTCCACCACGAGAGACTGCAGTCGGCCGTCGATCGGTATTTCAAGGAAGTCGAGCGTGTGCGCTCGGTGCTCGACCTGCACCTCTCCTGGCAGGCGGGCGAGACGCAGGGCGCGAAGGTCGCTACGAAGGACAACTGGCTCGTCGGCGACAAGTGCACTGTCGCGGACCTCAGCTGGTTCATCTGGGAGCAGATCATCAACTTCACGTTGGCTCGGGCCGGCCGCCCTATCGAGGAGGTCCGTATCTCATCTCTTATGTTTTCTTTCGTCCCTCTCCCCGGCCTACGTCACGTTATAAGACAAGACGGGCATTTCGCGTTCGTTGCTGACTTTGCGCCAGGGCAAATACCCACATTATGAGGCCTGGTATAAGAAGCTTGAAGAGCGCCCTAGCTCCCAGCTTGCTATAGAGATGAGAAATGAGGGTCTCAAGGGTCTTCAGCTCCCTCCGCAAGCTCCTCAGCAGACTGAGGAGAAGAAGGAGTAGAGGGATCGCGATGGCGATCATGTATATAACGGCATTATATAAGTCTCGATATGTGGACGTCAGGGCTTAGGATCCTGTTGCATGGGATGTATAAAGTATTGGGGCAAGCTTTGCTAGTAGTACATATAGATTTTGTATCCTTATGTAATAACATAAGCCATTTTGCGAGCTGCCAGCTATCGAGACTCAGATGGGCTACTTTAGCTAAACTTTAACGAGCGAGAAGAGGTTCACAGTAGATATTGTTATTAGTGTGAGTGGGTTAAATCGTTACCTTGATGTTAAACACAAAGGGGGATGGGGGTACTGTTGTTAGTCTTCACTTATTGAAAATGACAGAATGTCATTCCCATCACTTGTTATGCTATAAAGTCTCTAGAGTTATAGAGATCATATTAGTGTTTTCATCTGACTAGGGAGGAAAGAGTGAAAAAATGGGGAGGAAGAGACAGGAATGCATTCAAGTTCACAATTGGTTGAAATAGCTTGGTGTGTTGCGTTGAATGTCGCCTGCCTAAGGTCGAAAATACATGTGGCCGCAGATGCGGTTAGTCAGCGAGTAGCCCACAGGTGGCCTGACTGGTTATACTTCATTCATTCGGCTAAGAATGAACTGTTCTTTAAGAAATACGAAGATATTGAATTCGCCTTGTAATGAACCGGCCTGCATACCCAGCTATGTTGATGGTAAGGATATAGGGTTGCCGGGCTTCAATTTTTATTTCCCGATGGATCGTTCAACACCTAACACGCCCTAGATTACCTCTGAAGGATACAGTCAGATATCGATTAGCTGTGGAAACTAGGTCTTCACATAGGCTGCTTTTGAAGTTGGTGTTCCGCTTTGGAAATGGGAGAGCTATGTTCCAATAGGTATTCACTACATAGATGTTGTATAAGCGACCGGATATAAGGAATCTCCCTAATCCGAGGCTCGGAATTAAACAACACGCTAAGGAACACTAATCCGGCATCTTACCCACTCTAACTATACTACTACAGAGCTTCTACTCCGTACAACTATTCAGTTTAGCATTCGACTAGTATATCGTGATTGGGCCTGTAGCTCAGGGGTAGAGCGCTCGCTTTGCATTCTGACATAGAAAATGCGAGAGGCCTAGGGTTCAAATCCCTACCGGTCCATCTTTTTGCCGACAATGAATGGCTCATATTCTCATTTCCAATTACAGACTGTGGTTTTTTTTAAACTTAGGTGTCTAAGGTATGGCTGGGCTGGGCCTAACCGCTGAGTAGTATGTGCACTGGTTCACATTTATTCTCCCAATAATCAATGCAGCATACCTGGCACCGCCGGTTGGTTCCGTGCTTGTATCAATCAAACAGAGTGAGGGGATCAATTGGGTCGTATAATAAACGTATGTGTAGTTAGCCGCTTATCCTAGGCGTCCTATATCAACGTGATCTATCTAATCTATTAGGTTATATACTCAATTAATCATATGCATACCACGTTGCTGTTGGGGCTGCCTCGTGCTATGGTGATAGTGAATGCAGGAGAATACAGTAGGTACCTAGGTAGTGTGCTGTTTAGCACACTAGGATTAGAGACGACCAATAGAGCATCACGAGTTGGTAACAAGTGACCAATAAATGGAACCTTGGATGATAGCCATATCGCCGCTAATTGAACCGGTCTACTTACCGAAGCCACTTACTCATAGGTAGTAGATACCTGGTAAAGTTGGTCTCTGCTACAAGGGTCTGTCTACCTATCAGTGTTATAGTTTCAAGGTAAGGTAGCTGTGCGATCGACGTACTGACTAACACTATCTATACTAATACCATACCACACATCAACATGCCGGATTCATCGGTAGCACTTCGATTTACTGATTGATTCTATCTTACCAGGGCTCGGCATTGCTTATTTTGTTTCTTTTTCTAGGTACCCCCTCTCTTTATGTATGAGTATGTTATTTTCCCAAACAACTCTTGCATACAACCAGCGCAGTCAAGTCGACCGGCCCCTGGATAGCTAGCTGGAGGAAGGAAATCCGAGATCAGTCTATCTCATCATCATCTTGCTACTGGTATAGTATCTCGTATCACATTGCTATTAAATTCCGCTACGATGGCACCCCACAGTCTGCAAGACGAAGGTCCCACAGACCTGGAGCAGCAGCTGGATGATGATGAAATCCGGCCGCCATCCCCGCCCCCGATGTCCGCAGCACCTCCGCGATTACTCGTCATCGGCGCTGGGTCTCGCGGCCGCACGTATGCGAGATGCTCCCTCCAATCTAGCAACGGCGTCATCGCCGCAATCGCTGAGCCTGATGACTATAAGCGTGAAGATTTCGGGCGTAAGTTCATCTGGGGTAAGACGACGCCTCCCCCAGATGGAGCGAGCTTTAGGGATTGGAGAGAATATGTTGCGTGGGAAACAGATCGTCGCGAACGACAGAAATCGGGCGAGGCCGTCCTGGAAGGCGTTGACGCCGCCTTTATCTGCGTGCGCGATGAAATGCACCACGATGTGATCATGGCCCTCGCACCGCTGGGCCTCCACATCATGTGCGAGAAGCCGCTCGCAACCACACTCGACGACTGCACAAGCATATATCGCACGTTGGCGCCGCTTCAGACTACCAAAGTCTTCTCTATCGGACATGTAATGCGCTATTCGCCTCACAACACGATGCTGCGGAAGTTACTGCTTGAGGAGAACGCCATTGGCGATATTCTCAGTGTGCATCATACGGAGCCGGTAGGGTTCTGGCACTTTTCACATAGTTATGTGCGAGGCAATTGGCGAAAGGAGTCCATCACAGCCCCGTCGTTACTCACCAAGAGCTGTCACGATATCGACGTCCTTTTGTGGCTCATGTGTTCTCCTGCACCCGGATCCGATGCGCCCGAGCATTTACCGACATCCGTCACATCCTCTGGCTCGTTGCAATTCTTCAGAAAGGGCAGGAAACCTAAAGCCGCAGGTAATGCGACCAATTGCCTCAGTTGCCCTGCCGAGAACGAATGCATGTACTCCAGCAAGCGAATCTACGTGGGCTCGAAACACAGCGGGCTCGAGACTGGGAACATCAGATGGCCCATCAGCATCGTCCTCCCAGATATAGAGAGCTTCGGCAGTGATATCGATAGAGCGAAGACGGCATTGCTCTCAAAACTCGCCGAGGACTACGACGAGTCAACACCACAGGAGGTAATCGACAGTAAGAACTGGTTTGGCCGCTGCGTGTTCGAGTCGGACAACGACGTATGCGACGAGCAGGTCGTGGTAATGACTTGGGCCGATGACCCGCTACCTAGCTCTAGTGCGTCTGCGAAGGACGCTCTGGGAGCACGGGGTGCTAAGCAAGCAACATTCCACATGATCGCACAAACCAAGAAGCAATGCCAAAGATACACCTACGTCTACGGCACAGAGGGGGAGATCTATGCAGACTCAAAGACTATCACGATCGAGGATTTCCGGACGGGCGAAACTAAGACATACAAGCCCAAATTAGAAAGCCTCGGACATGGTGGCGGCGACCATGGGCTCACAAGGCAGTTCGTACTTGCGGTGGATAGGGTCAAGAACGGCGGATGGAAGGCGGAGAATGCCCAGCGCGAGCTCATCGGATGTAGTCTGGAGGAGATCATTCGTAGTCACGCGATGGTGTTCGCGGCCGAGGAGGCCAGGAGGGACGGAAAGACTGTTGATTGGAAGACCTGGTGGGATAGCAACGTTGGAACTATGTAAGCGATTTTTTTTCAGGTTACGGCGCATAGGTTTCGTAGGAATGCTATATGGCGGACACAGCCACAGCCACAGTGAGCGACATGCCATCAACGCCCGGTCCTCAAATCCTACCCAATAGATAGCGAGATTGTTGTGATAGGTAGGTAACTACTCGTCAGTCGAGCTGAAATTAGAAGCCATCCTTAAATGTAACCCCTTGCACTAAACTACAACTCGGTGCCGCGAGGTCGCATCAACGATACTAGTCCCAAAGGGCAAAGGCGCTGAGCTGGAAAAGACCCTTCTCTTACCCCTGCAACTCGTTTGATGCGCCCCTTTAAATCCATGCTACGTGCACGAACAAGACTACGATTATGTACTGGAATCGACGTCATAGAATTCCTACCTGCGCTCTATTTTGCATTGATCTACCTATTTGTCTGCTCCCTACTTTGTTGCTAGTGTTCCTTAGCCTTCCTTCGCCTAGAGGCATTCGCGTTTAGTCTACCGGTTTGAGAGGGCGTCAACAAATAGCGTATGGGTAGCATACGCGCTAAGGCCTCGGCAGTTTCTTGTCTTGGCTTAAAAGTTAAACCCCAGAAGGCGCCTAGAAGAGATCCGAGAAGCCGACACTCGAGTAATACAGATGTGGATGAGAAAGACTACCGGAAACAGAAGCTAGACGATCTGATGGATTCGCGCAACGTGCCTAGACTGCGGATCGACCCCATAGCCATTCAGCTCGCGATTTAAACTTAGATTTGCCATGTGCTGAAAACCACCCGAGGCCGCCCCGAGGTTGATCTTCGGGCTGAGATAGGTATCCCGAAAACCCGGGCCAGGAAGCCAGATCCCCCCTGGACATCGTGATATTGGCCCATGGGCGCTCCGGAAGGGCGATGGCTTGGCCCGGCGACGACATTCCTTCGGGGGCTTCAATTATTTACAGCAGGTGTCGTTACACCAAGCTTCAACGTTACGTACGAAGTCGGAGGGAACGCCACTCCACCCCGCTGAGGATCGATGGCACGTAGGATTCGGGAAGTATTATTAGCTTGAAACGGAAGAGAAATGACGCCCTACCTTCCCTCTTAGGAAGCTCACCGCTGTCAAATACGCAGCCAAATACGCTACCGAAAGGCAGTGGATCGCCGTCGACTCTGTAAATAAGAAGGCCATCGCCAGTCGTGATCTTCCCGGGTAGAAACAGCACGTCGATCTACGCGTTTCCGATTAGATCTGCACATCAGACAACATGAAGTCGTTTCTCTCCGTCTCCGCCCTCCTGTCCTTGGCGTCGGCACAGAGTCTCTGTGGCCAATATAGCTACTACTCAGCCAACGGATACTACTTCAACAACAACGCATGGGGCCAGGATGCCGGGACTGGCAGCCAGTGCACATACGTCGACCTGCTCCTGAACCCGGGCGTCCAGTGGCACGCAACCTGGAACTGGGCCGGTGGTGACAACAATGTCAAGAGCTACCCTTACTCCGGACGTGACCTGCCCACCAAGAAGCTCGTCAGCAACATCGGCAGCATTCCCACCAAAGCTGAGTGGCGATATCTAGGAGATAACCTCCGCGCTGATATTGCGTACGACTTGTTCACGGCGGCAGACCCGAACCATAGCACCAGCAGCGGAGACTACGAGCTTATGGTCTGGTAAGAATATCTAGTTTCCTCGTGTTTGAATAAGTATTTGTTAGGATCTATGAGTGCTAATCAGAGATTAATAGGCTTGGACGAAGGGGCAACGTCCAGCCCATCGGCAGCTCCGTTGGAAACGTCAATGTTGGAGGACTGACCTGGGACCTGTGGATTGGGTACAACGGACCGATGAAGGTCTTCAGCTTCGTCGCCCCAAGTGACATTGCCACTTTCGAGTCCGATCTCAAGCCTTTCTTCACCTACATCACAAACACCCAAGGATTCCCTGCCTCCCAGCAGAACCTCATCAGTAAGTCCTCACTCTCCTGCTACCATCTCTTATAAGATGGTAGGGTTGAAACCAGACTGGTTCTAATCTCGTACGTAGCCGTCCAATTCGGTTCGGAACCATTCACCGGTAGCAACGCCGAGTTTAATGTTTGGTACTGGTACGCCGAGGTCAACTAGAGTGGCTTAGGACATGTTTAGGTCTACATAACATTAAATGTATATAGGTTGCAACTGAGAAAATCATCACGGGCCCCTAGCTAAAAGCAGGTGGACGCTCGGTTTTAAACCAATAATAAAGTTTTTATCACCGTGTCTGTATGGATCACTTATAAACAGCCGTTTCCTGCCGTGACTTCGAAGACTCTGAGGCCTGGATCATCTGAGCTAAGGAATGACAACTTGGCCCATCTAAATAGATGTATCACTCCAAAAATCGAATAACAGCTGTCTCTAGATGCGTTGGACGTATAAGCAATTCCATGGTCTATCATTCAGATGCTGGTATCTACAGGCTCACGTACTATTAGGGATATAGCTATTATAAACGCCAGAAGAGGACCCTAGCGTTGGCATTTCGGAAGGCCTCAGAACTTAAAAAACTTTGGTCGAGGTCAATGAAAAAAGATTAGGGTGGTAATATGTGCCTCCATAGTAGTAGTAGGTAGGTAGTCTAATAGGCTTGCCTCTCCTTGTCTCGTACAGTAGAGCCAACAAATCTACCCTTGCCTTGAACTGTGTAGTAGTCGGGCTGGGCATGGGGGGCCTGTTGATCAGGGGTTCCACTACCACTGATTCAGCGCTTATTCAACGCTATTATCATGCCTACCGTGGTTGATGCATTCTAAGTCGGTATAGCTTTCTCCAAGGGCGCCATGCCAGTGCACAACCCACACGCCACGTTGGTGATGCTAGTCTTTTCTACCTTGGTACCCGAAGCGTGGAGTCGTCGGTTCGGAGCCGCGGATCTCGGCCAGACACCCTGGCAGGGTCCGCGGGACTTGCGGGGTGATCTACCTTTTATATAATCTCGTATCAAGAGCTTTGCTTCGAGGTAAGTTGTTATTACATATATGACTCTTAGATGACTAGTTATATTCAAAAATTCACTGATTTTATGAGCTACTTCGTTCGTTCTCTCTCTGGCCTTTTTATTCTGGTCTAGGAGTTTGGAAAATAAGATGGCTTCTACAGAATACTCCGTTCCGCAGGAAGCAAGAAGCCTTTTCGAAAATGGGATATTGAGAAACCCGTTGCAAAAGGGTCTCCCGGCTGAACTAGACTGCCTTGCTAAACGTGTGCACTTTCAAGGCTCGAATTCTCCGAGTATTCCGATAAACTGGCGCTTCGCCGAAAGCATCTCTGCACTCAAAGCATTCGAAGCTACAATGCTGAATCTTCTCGTGTCGCGAAAGTATAATGTCGAGCCGTCAGATGTTACCATTAATACGTATGTTCATCAGGCCTAGAGCTTATTATACAGGTATAAATTCTGATGGCCATTAATTAGTGATCATGCTATGCTGTTCATCATCAGTCTTCTGGTTGTCAAGTGGCTCAAGGACGGGAAGCCAGCTCAGCTTGATCTATTCGGCAAGGAAATCGACCGGCTTTTTCCCAGTCGAGATCTACATCGTTCTGGGGAAGGGCTTCATAGGATTTTAGCTACTAATATCTATAAAACGAAAGATGGAAGATGCTACCACGTCCACGGTGTGCATAACCACGTTAACCGAACTATTGAGGCATCTAGTACTGACTTAATCACTGCTGCTTCTAGGAAGCATGAATCCCGATCCGTCACTGACTGCTTTGGGCCTCCCGTTATTTGGAAAGATCGACGATACCTACGATTCAGTCGTTGAAACCTTTCAGGCCAAGACGTCCCAGCTTGATGCAGCCGAACTCGATGAACTTATGAACGAGCAGTATAAGCAGGCCGGAACGATTGCTTGGACCTCTGATGAATACTTCGCCGGTGAACATGGCCAAGCAAATGGGCGCATCGGACTCTACGAACTCTCAAAGACCGGCACACATCCGCCTTCCTGGTGGCCGACGAATGATAGCTATCCATCCTCCCCCAAGAGGCCCCTTGCCGGTCTCAAAGTTGTCGATCTCTGCCGAGTCATCGCCGCCCCTGTTATCACTCGCGGTCTCGCGGAGATGGGTGCTAGCGTCATGCGGATTACGTCCCCACACATCACCGATCTGTCAGCCGTCCATCAGGATCTCAACTGGGGGAAATGGAACGCGTTCTTGGATCTCAAAGACGAAGTCGACAGGGAGAAGCTCAGGGCCCTGATCAGAGAGGCAGACGTTGTCGTTGATGGGTACAGGCCAGGTGTCATGGAGCGTCTTGGCTTCGGCCGGGAGGCTATCCTAGCTTTGGTCAAGGACCGCGAGCGTGGCATTATTCACGTACGTGAGAATTGCTACGGCTGGTATGGACCCTGGAGCCACCGGAGCGGCTGGCAACAGATCAGCGATGCGGTGAGTACATCCACTACTTTAACATTCCGGTTGCTCATGTTTTATAGTGCTGCGGTGTCTCTCGCGCCTATGCGAGAGCGATGGGCAATGATGAGTCCGAGGCTGTCACTCCAGTCTTCCCAAACTCTGACTACTGGTGAGTGAATCTTCAGTAGCCTATTTCATACTCTCAATTAAGTGCTTACGACTTGCCAGCACTGGTGTCGCTGGTACTACAGGTGTCTTAGAAGCACTGATTAAACGTGCTCAAGACGGAGGCAGTTATACTGTTGATGTAAGTAAACTCTCAGCGTCGAGTTCATTTGATGTAGAGCTTAACATTATTACAATACAGGCCTCTTTAAATTACTACTCGCAGTGGCTGGTCCGATCTTGCGGGACCTATAGTGATGAAGTTTGGCAGGAATTATGGCAACGGCACGGATCGCCGACCTTCCGCCACTACCATAATATGGCATATCTAGTACCGGCTATGATGAAGATTCTCGTAAAATATGATTCAGAGACCCTCTTGAATCCTGATTTCTTCCAGCTTATGGAAGCCAAATACCTTGAGACGACATTTATTCGACCGAAGCCTGTCGCGCAGTTTGAAAGCGGTGTTGAACTTGGTTACCATGTGGGCACACGAGGCAACGGGGTAGACCAGCCTGTTTGGCCGAGAGATCTCACAGTAGAGGTTGTTACCGGGGGTAATTAATGATTAGGCTATACCTAGAGAGAGCTGCATTATATTAGCATATCGAGTCAAGCGCCTAGAGCGTGTTACCCAAGAAGTAATAGTTGCTACGTAATTTCTCCGGCTTTTCCCCCCTCCCTCTATTTCATGGTGAGGTCATGGAATTAGCGAATGTCGCAGAGTTGGTATGGAAGCCTCTGAGACTGGAAGTTTTGGGATCCGAAAATAGAGTCCATTATACTACCTTGTGACCTTTGCCCTATGTCATCTAGACGAGATCGTTGTCACGGGTAGTGTATATGCGATTAGGTAATGCTGCATGAGTAAGTCTTTATAGCAGACTCCCTTCATCGCCACCATGCGATACGAACCGCAGCTCACGGATTGTTGATTGGATCTGGCATTAAATGTATCAAGGATTCCTGAGACTCGAACAATTAAGGGGATAGTGATAAGGATTGGTCACTAAAAGAAGCCGGTCCCTGTAATGTCACAGGTAGCAATCATTTGGTCTGCAACCAGTTACATTATCTGCCAAATCTCTTCACTTCAGTCCATTCTCGTTCAGTTCGAAAGCCCAAGCATAGCGAGAACCACCGCTTCAGAGCCATCTTCCCCGTTCACATCTCCTACATAACCGAGCATGCCGTTCCCAACCTTCGTAAAAGCTACGGCCACCTCATCCCGGTCACCAGCATACCACACATCTGAGCTAGCCACTCCCTGAACGTAAAGGGCCTTTTGGCTATAGGTTGGAAGGAGCTGTTTCTTCAGACGATTATCGACATTTCCGGGACGCAGACTGACATTTGTTCGATAGTACCCCCCTCTTTTCCAGGGTAGGCCAACCTTGGCAAAGCAACGACTGAATTGGCCCTCGTTTACAAATGAACTGAAGCACGCGGCAAGTACCACCGTCGATCCTCCGCGAATACAATCAATGACGCGTTCCCAAACATTCATGTGGTGCACAACGCCTGCATCAGCAACGAAGATCGTCGATGGCGGAGGATTCTGAGTGAGCATGTCCAAGGCGGCTTTTTGAGTCGTGGCTCGGTCCATTTTAGCCTTAGCTGTGATCCTCGAGATGAGGCTTGTATAGATGTCGTTGAACATGCTCTCATACTCCAAGCATAGACAAAGGACACGAGGCTCTCCTGAAGTGCTGGTACTGGCTGCTGGAGAGGAAAGCCGTATGTTCTCGAAGTAGGTTGGGGTTGCCCCTTTGTTGATTGTTTCTTTCGCCACGGCATCGGCAAACACATTCATCTCTCTGGGGATCCTCCAAAGTTCAACTTCTAGACCCGTTTCTCTACACTTCTCGACTTCGCCGAGGAAAAGTTCCCACAGGTCTTGATTCTTGACAGAACTGCCAGTTCGCGTCTTCCAGCCATTGCGAACCCAACTTCTTACCCACCCAGTGGCACCGTCGACAAGATAAGATGAATCAGTCGCGATGACAACACTGGTGAACCCATCAGCTCGCCAGTCGTTGCGACGCAAGACGGCTATGGCTGCACGAAGCTCAGCGCGATTGCTAGTTGCTACACTCTCGTCCCCAAAAGGACCCTTGAGCTCTAGTTGACCTGATACAACGCACGGGCGGGTATTTTCACCAATGGGTGGGCGAAGAACTGCTGCCCAGGCTGCCTGTGGGTTCTGCTGTCCATTGTCTGAACATGCTCCGTCAGCGTATGCGAGAACCTTTTTCTGGTTGTTGTGATGGACGAAATGATATATCCCATCTTGACTAGTTTGTGAAGGTGGGAACAGGTTGTCCGGGTCCATGTTTGTTGTGGATGCACCAAACTTGGATGGGAATGCTTTACCGGAACCTCTTCGTCTCTCTGGAGCATGCACACCATCTGATGTAGCAGTTGGGCCCTCGTACACCTCAGTCAACCTACCAACTTCCGATTCAATCATCAGGGTGGCATTATAACTTTCATCCCAGGCCTTCTTGCACTGATAGAGACCCAAAATGGCCTCCTCAACGGAACCGTGACTATACGTTGGGGGCAAGGATGGAATGTCTTCCGGCGCGTCCACCAAAGCTTCCCAAAAATATGGGTTTTTCTTGTGCACCATTTCGAACAAAGCCTGATATTGATCCTTGAGCGACTCGGAAATTTCTAGCACATCTGAACTCGTAATCGTTCTGACTTTCTTCTGGACAATTTCGCCAATCGGCCGCATAAACTCCGTGGGAGGAGGGGGCCAAGAGGGCGGAGGGCGCGGGGGGTAGCTGAAACCCCTATATTTCGGGTCATACGACTCAATATCGAGGTGTAAACGCAGCTTCAGGAGTGCAAGGATGACAAGCTGGCTGAGACTCAAGCGGCCAGCAAAAGCGTCCACTGCTTCAAACGCGTCGGCTCCGCGGATGTCAAGATATGGTAGACTCATGTCGCCCCAATCATAGCGTCCGTTGTAGTGGTGCTCGTCGTCGATGACGGCCCACCACTTGAGAAAGTCGTAGCATTCCTGCTCTCGTCCCAAGCGAAGTAAGAGGCCGGGAACGATGTCTCGGACGCCTAGATTGTCGGACCGACAGAGTCGCAGCATGTCGTGAAAATGAGCTAAAGCCTTTTCGACGGCTTTGATTGTGTCGATCTGAAGGAGAGCGTCGGCAGCCGCGCATCGGGCCCTCATGTAATCGCGGGTCCCAACCAAACCCCAGAACCTGCCCACGCCGTTCTCAAAAACATTGCTCGGCGTGAGGATGTCGCCTGGATGAGCTCGAAGTGCGGCTTCCTCTTCCTCGAGCTCTGCCCGGCTCTTGATGATGGAAGTGCATGCCGCCTTGTGCTCTGGGCGGTGCTTCTTCTGGTGGTCAACACTACAATAATGGGCGACTTTACAGCCGCTGCATAGGAGCAGTGGCTTCTGTGGCCGCAGACTTGGGTAACAGAGTGGGCACCCACTCGTAAAAGCAACGCCGAACGGGAGGCCCTCGGATAGCACCATAATGACTGAGTGTAATTGAGTGTCAGATGGTGGCCATATATGACGGAAAGTGATTGAGGGTGAACCGAAAGTATGATAGTGAAAGGCGTTGTTGTAGATTATCTTCTGAAGGTATTTTCGGGAGTGACAATGTGGGGAGGAATTACTTGTGACCAGAGTCTGGCAATGCCCCGCGATCACAGATCACACACACCGTGAGATACGTAGAGGTAGGAGGCACATTGGGTAAGTGGGAGGCGCGTCTGTTTGTCGCGTCGGTTGAGATCTAGACTAGGAGAGGGACGGAGGCTGCACGGATCAGATGTCTGAGAACAAGCTGAGAGTAGCGGCTAGCCCTGCTAGGCAACCTAAGTGTCAGGCACTAGTATTCGCTATGGGTAGCCCACTATACACAGTAGCCACAGCGCAGTCACAATGGCATTGCATTACCTTAAGTACCTGGCACTAAGAGTCCGATGGGTTTATACTGCGCTAGTACTTGTACAACTAAACCCTTTCCGGTAGCTGTTTTATAGGCAATGGCAAGCCTCGGCAAGCCAAAGCAAAAATATACGAGATGGTCGAGACTGATCTCTTCATGTGTTTAGCGAAGGGAGATTGTACTGGAAGGCGGAATGAAGTGTTGGAAGTGGAAGCGTCCTTTCGGGGACGTTTTCCTCTTGGCTCTTGGAACGCCGATAGCAAAACGGATCGCTGATGGTCAAGACGAGTGGAGCGGAATGGAACGTCACGATAGGTTAGCAGACGCTTTCGTATCAGGTCGGGCTCCTAATCATTGTCTAGGAAACCAGGTAATGTTCTTGTTTGATGGTAGTTAATCTTTCATAAGGCGCCCCGATCTCGTTCATAAGTCTCAACTTGTAGCGTGTCCTGTGAACCTCTCGCAATGGACACTGCTTTGGTCTGACGATGTAGCGCACTGGCTGCTCGTAGTTTTGGACCGTACTTGTAGAACACCGGCGGGAGGAGAGCCAACACAGCAGCGACAAAGCCGAGGAGGCTAGTCGCCCAAGGCGTGCCAAGCTTCTCGTATAAGTCTTTCGCGAATACGGCGAAGCCTGCCCCGAAAAGAGCTCGTAGCATTGAGTTCGCAGCTAATGCGCTGGCGCTGAATTCTTCATAGCAGTCCGTGAGATAAGCACTAATACCGAGGAATATCAAAACAAGCCCGAATCCAAAAAAGACTCCTGAAATGATGGGGACGCTCCAGTGGGTAGGGGGTAAAGCCGTCCAGCCGAACCAAAAGAGACTGATGGGTAGTAGCCAGGCGATGATGATTAGATGCGGGAGCCGTGTCTCTGGGTGCGGTGCACCGAGAATCCTCGTGTAATGGGAATGGATCCTGTCAACGAAGGGAGAGACCGCCGCTGCAACTGCCATCCCAAAGCCGATGCCAAGGAATGATAGACCAGAGATTGCCACTGACCAACCTCGGCTCTCTTGGAAGATTAAGGGGTAGCTTGTGAAGTCTAGGAAAAGAACTCCGTATACGAAGGCCATGTAAAGCGAGAGAGAAAACAGAATCGGTTCGGTAAAGAGCATGGCCCATGGGCGGGATAAGCTCTTAGAATAACGGGCCCGGAGAGACTCAGACTGCCCTCTACCTTGTCTTGTGTCCGGGGAGGGATGTCGCTTGCTGATTAGCCTAGGAACGTAGGTTTCTGGGAGTGCAACGACTACCGCGAGATAGATGACCGCCGATATGATCACGACGATCCAGAAGTTCCACCTCCACGAGATGTACTGTGTGAGGAAGCCACCGATAATAGGCGCGAGAACTGGACCGCAGAAACTGGCAACAGTAAAAAAAGCAAAAGGGACCGACCGCCGAGACTGGGGCCATAGATCCGTGATTGACCCTCCCGAGTTTGCGACGCTGGGCGAGCCGAAGAAACCGGCTATGAAGCGAAAAACAAGCAAAGAAGCTATATTGGGTGACAGTGCGCAACCCACGTTCGCTAATACAAACGTAATGAACGTTAAATAATAAATCGGATTCCTCCCCCTATTATTCACAGAGGATTAGCTAATCATCTAACTTACCCCTATTGTAAAAATGATGAGCACACTCACAGTACTTCTGATAGCGGAGAGAAGAGGAATGGACCGAAACCGAACCCAACGAGGTACGTAGTCGAGCCTAATGTTGAGATCAAATTCGAGGTATTCAGATCAATGGCGATTGCCTTTACGGCCGGTGTGTGCACGCTCGAGCTAAACCCGACGATTCCAGCCATGCCAACCACAATGAGTGTATACAACCCTGTTTTACACCAGCATCGTCAGCGATTGGGAAATATTAGGCATGAGTACGGGTTCCACGTACATTTTTTTAATGGCGGCCATTTCTGAGGATTCTCGTCGTCTGATAAAAGAAAATTTTCTGATATGCTCTGGCCTTGTAGCGTAATTGATGGTCCTGCTTCGAAAGACACCGTGGGTGTCGCCATCGTGCCCTCACTGAAGGTAGCTTCACATATAGTAGTTGCAGCAGAGTCGGAATTGCACGGGCTGAGGACACGATTGTGCTAGTCCATTTGTAATAAACCGTAGAGGCGGAAACGAGAGACACTACGTCATCGTAACGGTCATAATCCTTGTCCTTTCAGATCGTGCATTTTATCGTAAAAGTGGTGTCATTGTGTCACTACCCAGGCGGCTCCGCGAAAATGACACTAGCATATTAAACCTCCTAAGAGCAAGGGCGCGATTTCGATTATTATGCATATACCCTGTTATTGCCTTCAGTCTTGATTTCCTGTTTCGCGCTCGTGTGAATTAAAGGCAAAATAGGGCCCAGCCTGGGAAAATGACGTGAAGGGCTTCTCTGTGTGCCGCTGTACGTAATGGGGATCTATGACAGTTAAGCAACAGGGTCAGGGAATTTTAACGTAGCTGCGTAAATAAGCTAAAGCTCGGATACTGTGTATTGTCTGGACTATTATTTGTTCGGCTCAACCTCTATCACGATCTGTCACGCGGATCGTCTTACGGACTAACACTCGGACTGGCCTGTCAAGGCGTGTTATTGAGACACGCAGATTTGGGAAAAGACTATTGGTCAGTAACTATAACGAGGCCTTAGACTGTCGGCAAGAGGATCGATAATTAGAGTCTAACGAATAAAGTACAGGTTAATATACGGTCATAAATAGAGGTCAAATTCACTCGAAGAGAGGAAAGGAAACTAAGAACTTAGAGACCTAAAGAGAATTATTAGTCGAATATGACTTCAATTCCAAGCTTTTACTGCACGAGAGCTTCTTTTTTTTACGAAAAGATTCAGGGGTCGCTCTTCGGCTAAGGCGTTCCGAGCAACTGTGCCGCCGCCACTGACGGAATCCCTGTCAGGTATAATACAAGATGCAAGGTACGCGGGTATGCAGGCGAGAGCGGCTGAACTTCTTGGTAATCAAGGCATCGGTCGTAGCCCCGCGAATGAGATTTAGGAACGCTGTTTTTCATGCCGCTGGTTGTTTCAACAAACCAAATCTTCCTTTCATAGGTAGCCCTAGGAACATCTAGTAGTCCACGATGCTGTGCGCGGCACCCAATGACGTAGATGTGATTGTACGGTGAACGAACCAGTGTACCTTTTGAAGCAAAGAAGAGTCAATTTCATCATGCAATTATATTGCGGTAGTAATATAAACTAGGTTCGCCCTGAAGTTTATCTAGAGATAAGCAACTTAAGCGACTCTCTTTCAAAATTATTCTCCTCGAAATCATCGCTCATCGCCAATTCTAGGGGCATTCTTGCTTGCCTTCACATTTCTCGATTTTGAAGATCACCATTCGCACGCTTTCGCACACCATGGCAGAAATCGGTATCGTTGGTGGTGGCATAGCTGGTCTGTATACAGCCTTGTACCTGAAACATCGCGGTTATAACATCATGTTGTTCGAGGCTAGTAATAGGGTTGGCGGTAGGATATACTCGCATCATTTTGGTCCACTTGTTGAGAACGAGGATCCATTCTTCGAGGCTGGTGCTATGCGTGTGCCTCTATCATCTCTGCATTCTTGTGTCTTTCAACTCATCAGCTACCTAAACGACCATTCCAAAGCAGAAGATGGGATACAGCTCATCCCCTTTACCATCCAACATCCCAACAACAAGATTTATCTACAAGGTAAAATGTGGGATTGCCACGATACGTCCATCCCAGAAGCTTTGGGTTTGCCATCTCGTTATCATAATAAAACCGCCCATCAGATCCTTCTGGATGCAATCGATCCCTGGCTCAAATTGCTGTGGGACGATTTTGAGCGGGGAGTTAAAGAAATTCTAAGATATGACGATATGAGTTTCAGACACTACCTTCGCACTGTTGTGCTGTGGCCTCACGAAGTTATCGACTTCGTCGAGGTGGTCATGAGTCAGACAAATCAGTATGATCTAAGCTTTACGGACATGATGCTTCAGACAATGCATTTTAACACCCCCGGTAAGGAGCCTCGCCGCCTCTAATCATTGTACGAAGGCTAACTTGACAAAACAGACTGGGTAACCGTAAAGGGTGGATTGTCGAGAATTACGGTTTCGGCAGTGAGCGTACTTGGCCGCGATTGCGTGGTGCGAAATGCTCCTGTGACTGAGATTGCTGAAGCTTCAAGTGGCAAAGTCGAGCTCACTGTGGGAGGTTTCGCTCCGCAAAAACGGATTTTCAATAAGGTGATCCTGGCTCTGCCTGCAGTAGCAATCCAGAACATTCGAGTTCGGCCCAAGTGGTCACCACTGAAGGAATCTGCGATACGCTCTGTTCACGAAGGGCCTCTGTACAAGATGGGTCTGCATTTCCGCACTCGATTCTGGGAAAATACCTCCTCTCCATGCTTTGGCGGGCAGACGGCAACGGATCTCCGGATTCGATGGATCGTATATCCCTCCAACAACCAGGGCTCATCGCAATCCGGCTGCCTCATGGTCTATTCCGGAATGACAGACGCCCTACGCTGGAGCTGGATGACACGGCGGGAGCGGATCCAACTTGTACTCGAGGATCTCGACAACTTCTTCTCTAAGTTGGGTGCTAACGTTCACGAACATTTCGTTGACGCCTTCGACGTAAACTGGCCTAGCGAACAGAGTGCTGGAAATACCATGTACCTCCCCGGTCAGTTTTCGAAATTTCACGACATCATGAAACGACCGGAGGGAAATATTCTTTTCGCCGGAGAGCACCTTTCACGACATCATACGTGGATTGCTGGAGCGGTGGAATCGGCCCATCTCGCGGTAACACAGCTTATTGACGAGGGGGAGTTGCCCGTGCTGGGAGCCGACCAGATTCCTCCCATTATACCGGTCCAATTCGGGGCTCATGTCACCGGAAAAGTGCCCATCGTGTTCGATGAGACCCAGGTGCCTGCCAAATTGCACACCGATGCGATAGAGGTTGCGGTGGTGGACACAGTCCCAAAACTCCAATCCACATTGGAGACGCAGCTCACGTCTGCGCCAACGGTAGAAACAACAGACCTGGTGCCTCCGGCTCCAATTGGAATCAAGACTGATAACAGATATCATAATACCAGTTGTTCCACGTATAGAAAATAATCATTTGTGTGTAGTAGAGGCTCCTTATCTGTTTGCATTTATAGCATATGTTGCTAATGTATGACGTTGACTTAGTAGTCGTAAAATAAAACACGCAAAGCATAAGCTGCGACTACCAGTGCGTGGATGGGGTTATACCTGAAGTTTAGTCGAAATGATCTGAATTTGATATCTTGGGCTGTAGCACCTTGCTATAACGTGAATTTCTGGATGCCTAAGCTACTAGATTTCTCGCGTGTAGTCCGGAAGGTAATTAAAAAGGCGATTACTTGTGGACCTTACCGCATGGAGTCTAATACATCATGCAAGTATGGTAGCATACAGACACAGCGAAAATCAATATAGTCGTTCTTGCAGGTCGAAAGCAACCCTAGCAAGCTGGTGGCGACATGCCTGGAGCCGCGATGTGGGTAGCAGAGCCAGAAATAAACACACAGGGCGATGCTAACGCATATCATATATTGAAGAACAGTCAATTCTGTGATATTCCTTTTCCTTCTCCCACTATTCTGAGCAGTAGCTTACCATTTTAGTTGCATCGAAACTGGCTTGGTCATACTGTAGTATTATTAGTTTTACCCACCTAGATAGTAGACTAAGCTACCTCTTTTTAGTTTTAATTCTATATTAAGCAGATGCGCTTGGTCTACACACACTGATGTACCTCATGTTGGGACGGAAACCTAACACATAATACATCCTAAATGATAGTGTTGATGAGAGGTTTTGATTGGAGGTTTTCTGTTACTGAGGTACGAGGTACCTAACTTAGAAAACTCTACACATCACATGCAACGCGCTAGATGATGTAAGCAGCGGCTTACATGGAATCTTCATTGAACATTAAATAACATACGTCTGCACAAGGCTCTCACGATATATCGCGGTTAGCGACTTGAGTTACATTGAAAACCACGCCTTCTGTAGAAGAGATGGCCTCGGAGACCAATACATTCGACGTTGTTGTGGTGGGCGGCGGGACGGCCGGGCTCGTGGTCGCCTCGCGACTGTCCGAAGACCCTACGCTCGAAATCCTTGTCCTTGAAGCTGGACAGGACCTACCACAGCTGCCAGAAGAACTGGCGCAAACCGTATTGACCCCAGCCGCCTATTCTCAGCTGTACAAGACAGTCGTGGATTGGGATCTCAAGACTATCCCTCAAGTAAGTCCGGGCCGTCAATGGAGGAGGGCAATAGCACGCTAACGCCTGACAAAGACAAGCCTGAAAGATCGTGAGCTTAGATTCCCCCAAGGCAAGATGCTGGGTGGCTCTAGTGGTCTGAACGGGCTCAATTTCACCGCCAGTGCCCAAGCCGTAGTTGACGGGTGGGCGGAGCTGGGCAACCCCGGTTGGGACTGGCCCTCCTTCTCGCAGTCCCTAGCGAAGGCCTACACCGTGGCGAAGGCTCCCCCCTCGCTCGCAACGCACGGCGGTAGTCAAGGCCCCTTGAAGGTAGCCTATGCCGATGACTACTCGAGTGGGTGGCCTAAAGTCTGGGCGGATACGATCGAGTCCCTCGGGTTCCCAGGCGCTCAAGATACGCTTACTAGCCAGGCTGCCGGCGGGCTGATGATACCGGATACAGTCGACCCGGCTACAGGTACACGTAGCTACGCGGTCAACGCATATCTGTCTCCAGAGATCCGCGGGCGCGCTAAATTGACGGTGCTCACTGGTGTCGAGGTGAATAAGGTTCTTCTGAGCAAACCCGGAGATGGAGATGGGGATGCAGTCGCTACGGGCGTCGAGTACACCGAGTCCACGACCGGCGCAACTAAGACGGCTATCGCACGGAAGCAGGTGGTCATTTCGGCGGGGACCTTTGGCTCCCCCAAGATTCTCGAGCTCTCAGGCATTGGCGACGCTCGACGACTCGGGGCGGACAGCGTTGTCGTTGACGTGCCCGGTGTCGGCGAGAACCTGCAGAACCACCCCATGATGACGGTGTCGTTTGAGGTAGTTGATGCCGCCCCGCCCACCAAGGACCCCTTCCTGCGAGCCGTCATGCGTCAGGACCAGAAAGTCTTGGGCGACGCTATGAGCGAGTATATGGTACACCACACGGGCATATTTGCGAGCAGCGGTGTCACGTCGGCTGCGCAGCTGCCTTTGCCTGGGCTGGAAACACCCGCTGGGAAGAAGGAACTTGAAAGTCTCCTCAGAAATACTAAGGTTCCTTCGAGCGACCCTTTCGCCGTGGCGCACGAGAAGTTCATCCGATCCATCCTGTCATCACAGACCGAGGCATCTGGGTATTATATATTCGGACCTGCGTACACCGGATTCAACCCCGACGGCACTAACGCGCCACCGCCCTTAGACGGCTCTGAAGACAACTATATCACCGTCGTTTGCTTACTCCCGCACCCACTATCGCGGGGCACCGTGCATGTTGTCGGTACCGGGGCAGACAAGAGACTGGACATCGACCTGAGACTCCTCAGCCACCCACTGGACTTAGAGATCATGGCGCGCCACGTCCAGTTTGTCGAGCAGGGCCTAGCGACCACAGAGCCCCTAGCTCAGTGGTTGAAAGTCAACGGTAAGAGAGCGATTGGAGCTCCTGGTGCTGGGGCCTTGAAGGATCTTGAGGTGGTCAAGGAGTATGTCTCAACTAACATCCCATCCTCTTCTTCATTCTTTCTTTTCGTTGCATTTTACCGATGTAGACTTTGATACCTATATACTAATGTGCCGCTAGATTCATTAAAGACCGCGCCGCCCCGGCACACCACTACACCGGGTCTTGTTCGATGCTCCCTCGCGAGATGGGCGGCGCAGTCGACCCGCAGCTGCGAGTGTACGGGACCACGAATCTGCGCGTTTGCGACGCCAGCATTATTCCGCTGACGCCACGAGCCAACCCCCAGGCTACGGTATACGGCGTTGCTGAGCATGGGGCGAAACTTATCAAAAGCAGTCTGCTCTCCGGTTAACTAGAGCTCTGCCCTATTTTAGTACTTCAGTATCTCACTTCTTGAGCTTGGTTAGATCTAGATATGCCTTTAAGATGATTGGTCCATGTTAAACGAGATGCATGTTAATACCCGTTTCCCGCTGACGGACTTGCCCAAATTGCTTGGCACATGCTGTAAGACTCTGTGACCAGTTACTACATTCGTTTCTACATGTTTTCTTTTCCACAAGATGCAACATTATGAGTCGTTAGCCGTGGAAAAGGTACTACGTAGCTTTTAGCAGCGTGTTCTAGATTCAAAGTGAATATATAGACTACTGGCATATGCTTTCGTACTTCGTGCACTTCAAAGACTCAAGTAATAATGTTGCAACCCTCTCGTATACAATGAACCAATAAAAACACTCATAGGATGAGATTAGTCTCAATACCTCATACCTTGTTCAACTTTTACCCTGTTATAAATGCTGACACGCATAGTATTGATCAGCAACGCTACTTACTATCGGGAGCTAAGGGTGGAATTAAGAAGCTAGAAAGCTTAAACACAGACCTAGGAGATTTGAAACGCCGGTGTCTTTATATAATACCAATTTAAAGTATCAGTAGATTCCGGGTCAGAGTATAAATAAGTGCCCATTGACCTCGAGAAACTCCTTGTTCGGTAAGATAACTCTGGTTCGTCAACTACGTCCCCGAAACCTTTCATAATAGACAATATATTATTCCGGTTGAGGATACTTTGACGCTTAGCCTTCCACAATGTTTATTTTCAACGCCGCCTCATTCTATATGGCAGGTCTCATCGCTAGCATATTTGCTACTCCTCTTGAGACATTGGCTACTCGCACGGAAGGACAGGCCCTAGCGAAGCGGGTTGAAGGCATCCACTTAGTCAATTGCCGAACCTACTCCATGGTCTTAGTATGATACCATTTCCAGATACACCCCAACCTATCTCAAGACTAACATAGAGTGCAGTATTGTCCTAACGACAGCGACTGCAATCACTTTCCGTCCGATGCCAATAAGTGCATCCCCACCAACAGAATCCAGACCTGGGAGATCCCCAACGGACTGTGTGATTTCAACACGGGGGAAAGCTTCCACTGGAATATTAGGCCCGACGCTCAACAGCAGGTGGACTATTCTGTGGTCGGGTATGAGTTTAGGAAATCTATCATCCTAGATAATGGCTAATGTGAACTAGAAGCGGCAATAATAACGAGCGTAGCTTCCTCATTCGAAAAGACGACAAACATGTCATGTTCACAGACCCTAACAATGGAGAGGCATGCTCTAGCATCTACTACTGTCTCTAAGCCCGAAGCAGGGGGACATGGTATATTTCAACCTTAAGCTAGTTCAATCTATCTTGATGTATAGGAATTTCAATTACATGTTCAGGATCTTGGGTTCTCAACTATTGCCAATGCCAGGGCTGTGTTTGTGAGGAAGCTGGAGCACCGATAAATCTTCAACATTAAATAGCATGCTAGTTTAGGATAACCACTATAGTCATTCATTCAAGGCACTTCTCCTCTCATTGGACAGTACGTGGTACTTTACTCGTAGCCGTAAATGTTTTACTGCGAGTTGTTGCTTTTGACTATCCTATTCAAACTATACCGGGGAAACCTCAGTTAAACCTGCGCCCATATAGTCATGAACATCAACTACCCACATTCCACTCCCCACGAAACGCTTTTATCTGTAAAGGAGGAAAGGCAGAACTGTGATCTCATCTACGGGAGCACGTCTTCACCTGGTTGAATCACACCCGACTGAATAGCAGCACGGTGGCCGCGAGCAATCATGCCGTAAGCTGGATAATAGCGGTCCAGGATGGGGAATACTTCGGCCGCACCAGGCGTGTTTCGCCAATCGCGCATCAACTCGCAAACGATGGCGAAGTAAGATAGGAGCTGGACTCCAGCGTCACGCATACGGTCATTGGCGTTTTCACGGATGTCAACGGTGGTGGTGCCCGACGCTTCATGGTTTGCGAACACACTGTATCCAGCATCACGAAGGGAGAGTGCAAGGAAAGCCGTGCCTATATTCATCATGATTAGCCAGACCCGGAATTCGCTAGTGAGAGTCTTGAAAACCGTATGGCCACTTACAAACGTCAGTCACGATTCCGGCTACAATGAATTGGGTCTTGCCAGTCGCCTTGACAGCTTCTTGGAACTCGGCGTTATCCCAGGCGTTGACTTCGCCTAGGCGTCTTACGACTGTAACGTTTGGATATAGCTCCAAGAACTCATCGGGAAGCGGGCCATTGGGGCCTTGTGTGAGCCATGTTAGCTGGATATATAGTAACTGAGAATTCCGATTCGTACCTGTCTCTGATGATGTGGACATGATGACGGGGAGGTTGAAGAGCTTGCCAATCTCGGCATGAGCATAGATGGCGTTGCGATACTGCACATTATCGAAGTCTCGGGCCAGACTGAACAATCCTTCTTGCATGTCAAGAATGACAAGAACCTATCGGGAAGTTAGTCAAATTACATGGAAAACTTGAGGCAACACTCAACTGACCGCGTTATTCTTGTCGAGTCTCTCGTATGTGTAGGCCCCCATGGTGACGGTGAATGTGACTGCTTAAGATAGGAGCCTAGGTTATCAAATTCAATCTCGAAAGACTTCAAGGGAAGAATGAATGATGGACTGATGGTTAGGGAGTTTGAGATTCGCAGGCGACCTCATAGTCTTATTTATATCGTTTCGTTCGGGTCGAAATTGTCCCTCTTGCCGGTGATTCTATATCAACCTGCCGATTCTCTAGACTGAGTAACAAGGTCGCTGCGTAACTAGCTGTTCTCATTGGTTGATCCTACCGTTCTCAGTATCCCTGTAGCTCGAATGCTGACGCTCGCTCGCTCGCTCGATATTACCGACATGGGTTCCACCTGTGATGAAAACACATTCATGTCGGGTGCATATTAGGACGACGGTGAAGTGGCAGACGTCAATTCTTGGCAAGGTTGTAACCTCTATCCAGCTGTCATTGCGAACCTTAGCGAGCTTGATACTTATTGTGCATAAGGATGCAATGCAATGCAATGCATCGCTAGTCTGCTCCATGGTAGCCAATCGGACTTGGGCGAGCATAATTATGTAGCTCGGTGGCTTCCAGGTGCAGTGCTTTATAAGATGATGACTGATGACTGATCTGTTACTTTTTACGATAATTTGGCAAAAGCAATACTGGCATGTAGACGGCTGAAGTTTGGCGACGTAGACTTTTATTCTATAGACATGGAAACTAAGCGAGGCACGTTGTGAATTGAGGGTTGACTTCTACGCATGGGTATGTGTATTGGGAAGTCTATTAGACTACCTAGGTAGGTACTTAGGTAGTCTGGTGGGGAACATACGCTAACCTAGGTAAGTTCTAGTATATTTTTACTTTCTAACTGAACTTGGTAATGTTCGCAACTGTGTCGGTGCTCAAGATATAGTCACGAACCTTTGTGCAAATGGAAAAAGATATTCTAATTGTAAAAATTCCAAGTATGCCTTCCTGGTACTTAGGTAGATGGGTAGGTTAGATAGTGGACAAGTCATGAAAGGTGGGGGAGTAACCATGGATGCTCTTGGCATCCCACATGACCGAGCGGTCCGAACCCAACTTGGACGGCTGCCAAGAAATTTGACGCTATTCACAGTATACTGAGTAAACCAGGAGAGGAATTTAGGCATCATTTGTAACGTCTGAAAAATATGACTCAACATAGCTAATCACGGCCTCGTATTTGCTAAGTCCTAATAGGAGATACTTACATACTTAACTAATTGTATTTCTGGAAACTCCTAGGAACCGGTTATCCAGAGCAGATTACGATATGCTTGACAAGCGACGAGAAGAGCATTGCTGTCAGTCGTATAAAGTGTCTATATAAAAATACTAATAGTCCGCTGCTTTTGTGGATAGAATCGTGCGGAAAGCAACACTCGACGAGCACCAACAAATTCGGTGTAGACTGCATATAGATCTGTATACCCATGTCATCCCTCGATCTGATTATCCCCTTTCGTTTGTTCCATCCACGGTGTCGATCGTCTTCGAAGTCTTGAAAGTCAACTACTATCCATACTATGGGGCGTATGTAGCCGAGATCGGGTGTACTCCGACCTTTCTGCGCAGGTTTACATCTTCGTACATCTTCGTACCCTAGGACCTTACAAGTGAGCAGGTAGTTTGACCCCCTTTTCGTTCTGGACTCCCTTGACGGCTAATAAAAAATCTGACAGGTTTCTCACCTGTGAACTCCTCAACTGCTCTGCTTCACCGCTGTCAGATTGCTGCCGGTCACGGATGGCGATACCTTAGTGGTCTGATTGTTTTTCTTCCCAACAAATGGGATACTCCAGGCATTGGAATACCCAAAAGAAGACGGTTTCCTGGGCCTTGCCTATCGTATTGTGTCAGCTACATAATTTCAAATGCAGGTGTGGCAAATTGCACTCTAGACAGGGGGCGATCAGCATGATAGCCCCTACTTTTAGTCACATCAAGCCTTGCTCGAGTCAAGATGTAAACCTGTGAGTCTTCGTAGGGGAAACGTAAATTTTCTTGTGGTGGAGCTAAGAGCGGTGTATTTTCCTGTCAAAGTCAAACAGCGTCAGACTAATGCTGTCAAGACCGGAAAATCCCTTCGCAATAAGACCCAACAAGAGACAACGCATCGGCCAAGTCTCTCTTTGTCTAGCTGTAAGGGTGCCCAAAGTAATCGTCGACCGCTTGGGTAGGCTCTAGCTACTCCTGAAGCGGTGTGATTGGGGACCTCGTTGATCACTGAAGAGCTTTGATAGGCTTGAGTGGAAGAATACGGTGGCGATGTGCATGAAAAGCGCTCACCAGGTACTGGGCCTCCCCTGAAGGCCGAGCCCCTCTCCGAGAATATCCGTGGCCACTGTGTACTGTGGGCACTAGGCTAGAAGCAAAAAGCCTATAGTATAGCCTAGGGTTATGCTTTGCTGAGTGATGATCGCAATGATACCGGTAACATCGATGATTCTTAGCACGCAGTTTTACTGAGACGACGCCCTCTAGTTGCCGTTGTTTATCTATACTGCCAATATAAAATACAAAATAGGAGGGCTGTAGTGGAATCGTGTTAGAGTAGCGGGACGAAGCTAATATGCCGGTTTGTCGTGTTTTAGGTATCGCTATCATGCAGTCGACGATTCGAAACTAACCTACGTGATACAATCTAGTAAGCTTAGTATATGAAAAATCTCTCCGTAGGGTCTTTATTAAAATGGCGGTCCGTAGATCCGTTCTATAAGAGCTCTGTCATTTACCCAAGTACCGTTTTCATTCAATGGATGAACTAATCTCATCTCGGGATGCGTTGGCTACATTTTATAGCTCGTTAACGATCTCAAAGAAATCAGCACGTTCTTCAACAACTCTCCCTTTTTCACACATGCCTGTTTCCGTCACCATCTAATAGGTCATGGCCTTCACAGTTTTATTTTTATAATACTGGGTTACTAGATCCAAGTCACACTAATATTGGACTTGCCTAGATTAAGCTGAGCCTAGATAAACCCAAAGGATGCCGGCCGATTGAGAGCACGTGGGTATCCGAGAAACTTCAACCCCACTACCTATTCCCTGGGCGCAATCAGAAGCAAACAAACTGAGCCCCACCATACCAGCCTACCACAGGCAATCAATAGTTAGGGAAAGAGAAGGTTATATATTCAAACAACAAATCCCTCTTCCAACAACAACAACAACCCGTTTGGTGTAATGGAAAACACGTCCTGACAGTGCTGAACCGGCCACTCAGCCACCGTACTATGCGTGGGAGGATAAGACCGACGGAGCCTTCAGGGAACTCTTGGTTCGATTCCAAGGATGGGTATTTTTTTTCTACTTTTTTTTTTCTCTTATGTTCCGCCTAATCGCTTTCTCATTCTATTATTCTCTTCACCTTTTTTGATAAACATACGTAGAAACAGATTTAGGAGCAATAATCTAACTACGCTTGTTTTTATATCATCTCGTTTTAATTCGCGGATTCAATCCCCTTACGTCTGTCTGCCCTAACTACCTGCCTACGGATATTGCTATGTGAGTTTTCGTATGGGCTCTTTCAACCTACTTGTTTTCATCGTTTTTAGCTACCTATTCTTGTCTCACGCCGCTTTGTCCTCCTACCGACAACAAAAGTGTGGCCGCTATGTGCATGATATTGAGACACATCGGGTTATCAAGTTGTGATAGGGGCTTACTCATCAAGAGCTTGAAATAGTAGTCCATGGTTCTCCTTCCTATTCAGTCATGAAGACCTGGCCTTGCTATACCTAAACGGTCTAGTTTATACACCCCTAGGGATGGCTTCTCATTGGTAGCCTTCATGAAACTTCTCGTGACCTTCTTACTCTAATATCCCTCTTGCAACTCAAGACGTCTCGGTTCTTTCTAAGCTAAACTTAGAAGAAATATAGAAATAGGTGCCAGCATTGGCTATTTGTAGAGCGTAGCTTTTTCCCGAAGCTGGAAGTCCTATTGTGGTTTTTCGCCGCGTTTAAACCGAAGCAAAACGAGTTATTCAAATGGAGACCGACACTCTAGGTATAGCAACAGCGATAAGACAATGCCTCAAAGATATGTCATTCGTAGGGGCTCAAGGCATCATTAATAGTTTAGGTTACACTTGCATCTGTTAAACCCCAATCCCTGCTTGCCTTTCATAATACACCACGCCACATACGTTAGGACGGCTAGGCGACGATGCCATACTGGGCTACTTTTAATGTTTTCATTTTGGGAACGTGCCAGCAGCCAGCCGATGCCCGAGATTTTGGTTTCGAGTAGTTAGCTAGCGGTATGGCATCTGCCTGCCACGCGTCGTGATGTCCGTCATCTCGAGTTGGCCAGGGCGGTATTTCTATAAATATCACGTAGATGTAGAAATCAGGGCGATGTAAGTACCTACGTAGGTACCTTAGGTAGGTACTTAAGTACTTAGGTACTAATCAGTACATGTCAGCTGCGGCGGCTGTTATGAGAGTAATAAACCGTAACCAGCTGACAAACGGCTGTCCATCTACAACAACGCTCGTCAGCATGTGATGGTACATCTACAAGTAGGTACCTCGACGGGAGATGCCTGCGAGATGCAACCATGCCTGTAGTTTCCCATCGTGTTAGGTACTTCTATGCACACATGCAGTATTATGCCAACACTCATTCAACATGTTATTCCTCTCCCAGAAACAACCTGGCGTTCGTGAGAATGACCTTCTCTGCGCTCTCCCTTTAGCATGCGCCATAAAACCCTATCGCATTAATACAGCATCACGAGCCGCCTGTATTATTCATCTCCATCTGACCTTGGGACCGACTTTGTACCTCCCTGCTAGTCAACATGGAGGATGTGCCACGCCCGTTCGACACGCTACCTGAGCAAAGGGCAACTGTGCGAGCCACTCTACGGCGACAGTTCTGTGTTGTCCCGCCTCCTGTGAAGGATGTCGATCTCGATGGCAAAACCGCCATCGTGACGGGGTCAAATGCAGGCATTGGCCTCGAGTGTGCTCGCCAACTCCTCGGTCTCGGCCTGACCCGGCTCATTCTAGCCGTGCGCAACGAGCAGAAGGGCCAACAAGCAAGAACAACATTGGTGTCAGAGCGCCAGCTCCCAGGTGATGCTGTCGATGTTTGGAAGCTGGATATGTTGTCCTACGGTTCTATCATGGAGTTTGCCGAGCAAGCAAAGACACTGGACCGCCTGGATATCGTGGTGCTGAATGCTGGTATTTTCAATCAGGAGTTTAAGATGGCGAGTACAGATTCTGCCTCAAGCCACGAGGAGACCATCCAACTAAATGTGTTGTCAACCACATTACTCTCTATATTGATCGCCCTGGTGATGAAAACGAAGCGTCCGCCAGAGTCCGGCACCCCCGGTCGCCTGGTTGTTGTATCATCCGACGTGGCTTCATTCGCTAAGTTCAAAGAACGGAGCCACCAGCCTTTACTACCCGGCTTCAATGATCCTGCACTCTTCGATGGCTGGGAGCGTTACTGCACATCCAAGCTCCTCGGACAACTTGCAATATCCGAGCTGGCTAAACGAGTTGATCCCTCATTTGTCATTATCACGTTGCCCAACCCTGGTTTATGCTACGGCACGCATCTCGGCCAGCTTCCAGGCACGAATATCGTCGACATGATTGGCAGTTTTGTCAAACGCATTTTTGGACGCCATCCCTCGGTAGGGGCTAGAACAATCACGACGGGCGCGGTTAAGTTCGGACGCGAAGCCCACGGACAATATGTCGAAGACGGCAAGCTGCAACCGTAAGATAGCCATCTCAAAAAATCTGTTAGATAACGCTCAGTATAGCTAATGGGCAACACGCAGTCTAGCACCTTTTGCGTATACACCTGAAGGCGAGCGCATCGCCCAGTTTCTTTGGGATGAGATAATGCAAGAGCTATCTTTCGCAAGAATGGAAGACGTTCTAGCGGAGTTGAGAACGCCTTCGTCCAAGTAGTCGGAGACTATCACTAGTGTTTTTGGGATCAATAGGCTGTGTTAAAGGTTGGCATAATCAATAAATGCCGGTGGCTAGGTAATTACCATTGCATATAATAGCTCATACTTGCCTTCTCTAAGCATATCGTATAGACAACTCTACTATACTGCTCACGATGCAAGTCAACCGCCGGTTGCTGTTTCAATAGGAGTGCCTCCGAGTCTCTGCACCTAAGAACTCTAACAGCTATTTATTCGACTAGCAAGAGTGACTCTATCTGCGAAGGATTCTGCTTGATAGCATTGAACTCCTTTCTACACAAAACGAAGGAATTCGTAGGAGGAAAATGTCTGCAAGCCTCTTCATTCAAAATATACTGTTCCGCCCATAGTCCGCCGAACCACTCGTTTACACTAAGCAAGCCAAACACGGCTCGGAATGTGTGTAATACAAATATAAAGATCGAAAGAGTGCGCTGGAGGTAAAACGACGATACTGACCAGTGTGCTTTGCCAAAAGCCTACACCAGGCGACACGGACGAGTCCCAACCCGGATACGGAGCCCATCACTACCTATAGAATATTTGAGGGTTACAAGAATTTGAGGGAGGTTGAGGAGGCCGAAATTACTATCGGCGAACTACATACGGGTTGTGACATCTAACTCCCAGATCAAGTTAATGGCTATCAAATACTTGATCCCGTGTGCGTGGGTAGAAAGGAGCATGATGAGGAAACCGGGCACAGAAAACATTCCGCATGGCCAGAAACCGAGTTTCATTCTTTATCAGGACAAAGAGGGTTCTAGAAGCTGTGCAGATTTTAAGCCACCCGAGGTGTGGCTTATGTGGCGTGAATACGATAGTTTAGATAGGGGCTGGTGCTGGTGTTCACCCCTCAACCACACGGATCGCCGGATCATCTACAGACACACTCAAGTACCAGTTAGAAGAAGTTATACCTAATTTCCGACGTTCTATTTAACTTGAGGCCCTCCATGTCAAACAGCCTCCTAGCCACACTGGGCTTCTCTCGACATGCCCATCTGTGGATGTGGCTTCTATCGGGAGGCATTCTCATCATCTTCTCGCTCGCCAGCCTGAGGCTCTTGTTTATCGACTCGATATTGTGCGGCACAGAGCCCGGAGGCGCGCTCCCCGGGGAATGCTTCTATTTCCTCCGCTCCCGCTTGGCCCGTCTTGGCATCACGGCTCATTTGTGGGGAATACTGCCGGCGGGCATCCTGGCCGCGATCCAGTTCGTGCCCGCGGTCCATAGACCTCCGCTCCTACGTGTACACCGCGCTATCGGCTACTCGTCCCTCGTTCTGGGTTTGGTCGGCTCCCTGGCGACGCTACCTATCATCCGACATGCTTTCGGTGGTGACTTGGCCGCACAGTGTGTGACGGGATTGATGCTGTTATTATTCCCTGCTGCTCAAGTAGCTGGATATGTCAATATCAGACGTGGCAATGTCTATCACCATAGACGTTGGATGTTGAGGTCATGGTTCTACGTCTGTCCCCGCCAAAGTCTTCTCCCCCCTTTATCTCTTCTACCTGCGTACTTCGACTGACATCTATGTGCGCAGGCGGGAGCTATTATCTCTATGCGGGTAATTATGGCCCTCGCTGCTTTAGTCATCTCGTTGATTGGCGGCTACTATTTAGCTATGCCGTGTGATAAGATTAGTTCTATCCTACGATCTCGCCAGGAGACACTGCGGTGGTATCCCGAGTGCTCTCCGTACTTCACAGGGGATGACATCGCGCGCAAGGTCGTTGTCGACGCTGACGTGTTCGGCCCAAATGTTGTTCACTTTGTTGCTGCGTGGAATCTATCATATGGTATGAGTGCATGGCTTGCCTTTGTCTCTCACGTAGCTGGAGTAGAGATCTATGTATGACCGCGTGCTTCCCCATCCTTCCTGCATGTTTGATGCTGATACTTAAATGCTAGATTCAATCACTTGGGAGGCAAGGCACGGCGAAGGGCGCTATGAAGAGCAGCTAAGAAGCAAGATTGGCATTTCGTTAGCTAAGCTTATGCCAATTCTTTCCAATAGTCCCCTCTAGTTTTAAATGTAAGACGTGGTCCTTCGTGCATCGACGAGAAGACATCGTATAGCTGGAATTCCCCCTGTCTCTCTCTTCCTGACCCCAAACGATGGTGACCCTCGCCGATCTTGCCCATGTGTCCTGCAGTGGTTTCGAAGTCGAAATACCACAGAATCTTTGCGATAACCAACGATGTTTCGTTGTATGCCATAGACTTCCCTGCGCATCCACGGGGGCCAATAGAAAATGGCATGAATGCCTCCCGCATGCGTCTCTTAAACCCAAGATCTTGCTCATCGGTCCAGCGTTCAGGGCAATATTCAAACGAATTGGGGAAGTATTCCTCGTTGTGATGTAGTGAGTATATATTCACGCCTACGAGTGTCACTTTTGGGATCACATGGCCATCGACTATCAGGGGCTGGCCGCTTGTATCAGGGGCCTGTTCTCGCCATAAGGTCCCCGCAGCGGGCGGTGACATACGTAAAGCCGGCCGAAAGTCTCTTTAATACCCCTGTAATTAGCCTCGGGACTGGCTACAGTGGTCGATCTTCGCCACACCGGAACGGGGTCTCGACGGCACTTTAAAAAAAACAAGAGTAACATGGGGATATGTATGGGCAGCTATCTGAGTCTTGGTCGGTGGTCAACCTTCGCGCGGCGGTCGGGTTAAGCCCTCGCTTATTCGAACGACAACGCGCTCCGGTAAGGCCTCGGTAGAGGCTTATGCTTCCCCCAATATATGCGTTCGAACTATTTCCTTTGCAACCTATTTAGTTAATAGATGAATAGCAGCCCCTATAGTAAAACAGATCCATTGTCAATGTCTTGTTCTTAGAAACTCTCCTCTTATACAGATTAAAGAAAGACCACGGGGCAAGAGTTAACGGCGAGGAATAATCATATTCTATATTGAGATATAGCGGCTAGCGCTTTAAAGCCCAGCGCAATGCCAAGAGCCCAAGATAGGCCCATGGGCGCCCATATACCCAGTTACGTCAGCTCGTAATCTATTCGGCTTTTGTACTAATCGATGTTCTAATTATATAATATTTCCATATTGCTTCTTTGCAGCTATGATACCATGTTTCAACACTTTCGAGTTTTTGAATGGCTTGAGCGCCGGGTTTGTAGAAACGCTAAATATAGCTCACTTCTCATTAATATCGTCGATCTAGATGAAGGAGGTCATGAAAAGTTAGCCCCTAATATCAACTTAGTTTGGTAGTCCAATTGCCTCGACGGGCTATGTTACCGGAGTTAATTAATAATGGTGCCTAAGACGGTTGAGACAGATCGCGTTGCTTGAGCTAGTCTGTTTTCTAGTTATATAGATTTTACCCATAAACCTTAATAATCACAAATTGCTCCCTCTTTGTTCTCTCTCTTTCTTTTCCTTAAACTCTCTCCTCTCAAATGTGTAGCTAGATATATCTCTAGGTATAGGTATCTAGCCGGCTTTACTATGTAGCCGGCAAAGCTCTACATGTAAAACCTAGCTTCCTCATACCGTGAAAAACGTTGATGCGATGTGGCCGGCGTTTCAATTTTCAGCATATAAGATACATAGGGCTTGCATTCTTCCCTAGAAAGTCTATTTCCTCTCGGCTTCCAACGGCCTTGTGCGCTCGACGCAGTAATTCCTGTAACTGCTTTCTTTATGGCATTCTTTATTTACGCAATAGGCGAATTCGAAAAGTTCCGAGATTTGACAGCGGTCGGTGGGTGATATCTGAAGCAGCCGCTTATCAACAAACTCAACCAAGTCCAAAAGAAAGTTTTTGCATCCCGGGAGATTCCGCAACATGTCGAAATGCTTGCGTAGGATCATTAGCTCAGGTGTTTTGTACGGGTTTCATAGATCTCTTACCTGGCGCACAGACATCTTCTCAGCCATGCCACTCCCAGGGCCATCAACTTCGCGGAAAAAACTGTCCACCTTATAACCGCTCGTTGCGTCCTTCTCACGTGCCGCCTTGAAGTTGATGACCGCATCACCTCCCAGGAGATACCAAGTCACCAATTCTGCCAGGACACATCCCAAGGACCACATATCGTACTGGGGTAATACAAAACCATAAAAATTGTACTCAGGCGCTCGGTACGTATAAGAGATACTTGAGGGCGGTCCCCTTTCAAGGCGTTCCAACCCGGGGGAGCTTGTGAGCCCGAAATCGGAAATCTTGAATGTTCCCAATGAGGAGCTGTCCTCCTCGTCATCATTCCCCTGGAACCATAATATATTTTGTGGGTTCAGATGCCCATGTGCACCAAATCTCCTGCGAATCTTAGAAGGATCGAATATTTCCGGATCAGGCTTGCACTCGTGGATTGATGCTAGGGCACTTGACAATCCTAGTAATTGAGACGCTAGCCATTTTGAAAGCTTGTCATCCCTTGGTGGGTCATTTGCCCCTGGATATTTTTGAAATAAATCGTTCAGGCTTCCTTCTGCCCACGGAAATAGGAGATAGTAAGATTTTTTCGCACCGCGTCTGAATGTAGCCAATAGCTGGGTGATGTGGTGGTGGCCGCCGCCGATGCGCTTTAGTAGGCCTACTTCTTCCAGAAAGCCCTGTTCACTGTTGTGCCGAATTTCCTCGAGTACGAAAAATTCAGAGCCCTGAATGCGTCAGTGTTTACAGCATTTTCGTAAATAGGCTCTATACGTACGCTTGACAATGAGTTTCGGCGAGCCGAATGGATTTTGATCTTTGAAGCTTTCATTGGTCCGCTTGAGCCCTCCGGTTCGCTCGTGAATGGAAGAATAGTATCTAGATCAAATCGATAATGATTTATCTCGGTGGATGCTTGGGGCCGCATCTCAATGCAGGGACTAATTAGCTGCCACTGGCACTTGAAGAAGTCCTGAACTTGGAGGAAACGCCAATCTTGGGAGAAGGCAACGGCGTCGGATTTGCCACCAACCCCTTTCTTTAATAGCCGAGGATGTACCCGATCCGACAAATCTATTGACAATGGAAGGTCCCAGTCGTAGAGGCCTTCTTCAATGACCTTTACGATTGCTGGCGCCTGATTAATCAAGACCAAGGTTGCAAAAATGCGTCGCCTAGTGGTTTTGGTCGTCTGGCCATCTTGAGGCGACTTCCCATTATGTTCTTCACAGATCTGATTGGCATAATATTTCAAACCTTTGTTAGTAAACATTTCCAATCCCTCAAGCTCCACCATGGTGGCGTTGATGTCGAGAATGCTATCCAGGCCATCTACTGGAAGAAATAATTTCCGGTCGAAGTCAAGCACGTTTGACTCGACCATAGCATCCCGGAGGCGAGATTCGAGAATTGTCTCGTGGGGTACAAGTGCCGTTTCTTCTTCCAGTAGTTCCATTGCTGCTGGTTGCTAGGGGACGAGAAGAATCGTGGTTCATTAGGGACTATTCGAAACAGAATACGTACTAAACGTACCGGTCTTTTTCGTTTTTTGAAGATCAAGTTCGCGTAGGAAGACTAGAGGGAAGGGATGGAGGACTAAGAAATGGAATGGTGTAAATAGTAAGTTGCTAGAAAGGTGCGGGCGTTCCAGCTACGTGGCTTAGCCGAGGAATGTAAACAAGTATGCAAGGGGCGCGTATATCATATTGCAATGGTTACACATATGACGAGCCTACGTATGCTATCATATCGAATGAGAGAGGGAAGCAAACATTGAGGCGGAGCAGGTTATCAAGCCTCGTGGGGCTCGGACTAATTAGCGGCTGTGAATCTTCTATCACATTGATATTTTTTATTTATTTATTTATTTGCATTGTTGTTTCTAGAATCTTGCCTCCGGTCCTACTCCTAGAAACGCGACACTTCTCTACCATATCGTATATCCCTAAAAGTACCAATAAGGTTTCCAGGGCACGATGTGTGGAGTATACATGTTCCTGTCCAATATATCAAACTAACTAATCTGGATTGAGTATACGATTTAGAACTTCTTTTCCTTAGCGTTATCAAGAAGCATTAAACTCATATTCATAATACATAATTTTTTATCGACTATAGTGACGGTGTTTGCAAGGTATTATCATAGATGAGTGAATGTCCTGCCTACTCTCTTCGCTTTTAGAAGGTTGTTGGGTACCGCAACGTAGAAGCTTTTAATGGAAAGGGAAGTGCGTTTAACTCTTGTATCATTTAGTTAACTAACTTAATATGCCTAGGGGCCTATGTGCCCAAACAATCTGCGTCAGGCAATTCGATACAACTTAAGAGCTAAAGTATTGAGTCCGATCTATTCCCATCCTACTTGAACCAGAGCCACTAATCTATGAGCATAACTGCATAGCCTAGGCACTAGTCTTTTCTAAGCGCACGTAACACTGTGTTGGTTCTCTCGCAAACTTTTGCACAGCTTCGTAGCTACTAAGCTGAGGTGGCGTCGGGAGTAGTTTGAAGTGCCAGACGATCAATGCGAATTGCATCTTGAGCGTCTGCAGGGCAAGCCGCTTACCAAAACAACCGCGAGGCCCCAGCCCAAATGCAAGTTGCGGCCCAGACATGGGATCGAAAACCTCAGCGTTGGACGTCGGCTCCGTCTTGAGCCAGCGCTCGGGTCGGAACGCACTGATATCTCCGTCGTCCCATCTACCCATAAGAGCCTTGCCTTCGCTGCGACGCGCCCCAGGGCTACGGGTCGTGTCCGGAACGTCGATGTTAGGCTCCAAGTATCCGGCACCATTGGCCATCAGGAATACGTCGGTGCCCTTGGGAATGCGGTGTCCTAAAATGGTAGTATCTTCTAAGGCCTGACGGGCTACGAAGGCAATGGTGTTGGCGCGGCGTAGCACCTCTTCGACCACAGCGTCGAGGTACGGAATCCGCGCCTTGGAGAGCTCTTGGTAGGTAGGAGCTCGCTGTTCATGGAGGGCTTGAGCAAGCGCAGCGTGAAGGGCCGCACGTAGCTTGTCCTGAGCACAGGGGTTGTCGGTCAGCATCTTGACTCCCCAGGCCACTGTCGTAGCAGAAGTGTCATAGCCACCCAACACTATAACCACTGGAGTTAGCAATTACTCTTTTAGGGAATTTTGGTACTTTGAAACATGCTCCCGAAACATACTCCCGGCACGTTTCGGGAGCTCTCAAGTTACTAAAAAGGGAAGAAAATGACTCCAGCGGTTACTTACTGAAGCCGAAGAACTCGTCAGAAATACCACGGCTATGGTAATCCGGTTGGCGACCTTCCTTGCTGGCAACGTCCCTCTCACGCAGCAACACGGAGTGCAGGGCACTGCGAGGCTCATCGTGGCCCCTTTTTATCAGAATCACAGATTCGTCAACTTTATTTCGAATGTAGTTATCCTTGATGGCTATGGCCTTCTTCATGTACGGAAACTTTAGAATAAGCCACGAGGTGAGTGCAGGGGCTGGTGACAGTTGCACGTCCGTTACTAAGTGTGCCAAAGTTAACATCGCAGAGAATACACCGGGTATACTGCCGTCTGGGAAGATGGCTGGCTCATTGATGTTGGAGGGTATCTCAGCCCCCCGTCTAGGCACAGCCTTGAGCCGCTGAATCGTACTGCTTTCCCATTCAGGGAGTCCGAAAAATGAAGCGAAAATACCGTCGAGAGCCGCGTATTTGATGTCATCATCAGCTGAGAAGGGCCGACCCTTGGCCATGTTGCATTTGGCCTGCCATAGCTTAATCAAGGTGCATATCGAGTTATACACCTCAGGTGCGCTCACTTCGTTGACAAAAGTCGGTGCCATGAGATGGTTGATCAGGTTTCGATTGTTCTTGAAGCGCGCATCAGATGAGAGGAACTGGATGTGCTGTTTAGGAAGGATGCCGCCGATGAGCTCCGCAAAGAAGCCACTGCGATCAAACTCTTTGCGCCTGAGTAGAATATCCTGTGTTTCAAAGGGATCTGTAACCACAACCCATGGCAGGGACCCAGGCTTGACGAAGGCTTGCACGATGGCACTCTGATGTCGTGTTGTGAGGGAAGTCAACCAGCACTGTCCACAGTTGTCAATCAGTTGGTCTCGTCAAAATATGGGTTGTTGAAGACTGACGAAGATTCGCTTTGTACGGATTACATAGCCCATCATCTCGGGAACGTCGCCGAATATCTTATTAGCAGCATCTCGGTTATATGGAATACCGGCGAGCGGCTTAGGGAGGATAGTTCGGCGGCCGAAATACAGCGCCACAGCCAAAAGAGCAAAGATCAAGTTGCCTCTGGCGGTGGAAAACACAGCGCCCATTCTGTTTCTTTTCGACTTCGACCTAGTACTAGACTCTATGGCTGACGAGAAGGCTTCAGAAAAGGGTCGGTGCAGTTATTATGTTGCTGGTTTAAGTTCTATCATCAGGCGTTACAAGTGAGCGGGGACATGAATAGTTATTATAGACCGGAGTCACATCCAGGGGGGGCTAGATGCATGATTCGTATGCTCGCACAAGGGATGCTAGCTTGTGCGCCAGTTGGTCTTGGAGAAGTGATAGGTATATGAGCATACTATTCAGCCTACGTTTCTTATCTGAAGGAGGTGGGAAGATCTTGCCTATATAGATGACAGGATGCCTCGTGCCCCTATTCTAGTGTAGCACATGTCGTGACTCTTTAGCCTGGTATACCCTCAACCGGCCAATCTGTATCACTCGGCTGCCCCCGCTTTCCCCCCTTGCATAATAATTGAATACGATATGATTCACGAAAGGGTGATTTTGGTGGAGGTATCTGGGGTTGAAACGTCATGGGACAATACTATCACAAGCTGTGGTACTGTCTAGATTCTGGTTTTCCGAACTTTGGTTTTCTAGTATAATAAATAGGATCCAAGGACCTTTACATGAATGGGCTTCGTTCCTGAGGGGTGTTAGGAAACGGCAGAGAATAATTTGTTGCCAAGGTCAATCTTTTGGTTCTATGGTTTTTCCAACAGCGGAGGGTATAGAGGGCTGCTGTTGGTTTCAGCTTCCTTGGCTCAAGATCTTATAGGATGACTACTAGATATATAGTGGATCATTCTGGGAGCTTGGCGCTTACCGATAGGTCCACCCCTAGTATAGGTACCCACTAACAGGTAGTGACGAGCGAGCTTAATACAGCATACACTCAGTTCACTACTGCTACAGCCTAACACCTTCCAACCCAGAATTTAGAAAAAGGAAGTTCACGCTATTATACCATTTCAAGCCCCGTTTCTATTCCTGCACAGAGACAGTGGACGATTCCAAGATGAAAAGCTCGACCCTGACATCTCTCCAAGACTTGACTATATTGGAGTCCCTAGACCCGGACACAGACGAGGTGAAATATGTCACCTTCTATCATATCACCTCTGATGACGATCTTTATTTTGGGCAGCTTTATAGGCAGAAGAAGGACATCTCTCTTGCTGACTATAGCTTAGCATTGGAGCGTGTTAGGGACGAGGAAATCTACCCTCTAGTCCCTGAAGGCACTCCGCTCAAAATTGCGCCTAATCACTGGGATGATACTACAGCATTCATCAAGCGACCTGGATTGAACTGTTACGAAACCATGAAGGGCTCTGACTATATCCCGAAAGAAATACTGCAAGAGACTCTTACCATGGAGCAGATCTCTATAGCACCCCACCCCAACATCATCACATACCATGGCTGCCGTGTAAAGCGTGGTCGGATTACAGCGATAGTCTTAGAGCGCCTCGACCAGACGCTGACGCAGTTGTCCTGGACACCCGCCTTCCACCAACTCGACCATGATTCATTTTTCAAAGCTGTTGAGTCAGCTGTGCACCATATTCACTCTCTAGGGTTAGCCCACAATGATATCAATCCAGATAATATCATGATTAGGGATGGGATGCCTGTGATGATTGACTTCGGATCTTGCCAACCTTTTGGGACGAATCTCCAATCACTTGGAACCGATGGTTGGTACGAGGAGGAGTTCTTTACATCCGAGGCGAAACATGATGAATACTCCCTGAAGAAGCTGAAGCAATGGCTTCAAAAGCCGGAATAATTATACGTGGAAGGATTCTGCAGCTATATTGAGCCTTGCTACGCGCCTCAGGTCATGATTTGCTAGGTAGTATGAAGGAACAGTTGTCATACGCCATACGCCACAATATAGGACCACCGACTTCAGAGGAGGCTGCAAAGCCATACAAGGCCACCAGAAGCCTCATCCCTAGCCTCCCAACCAAGACATACTGAGTTGTACAGAGACTATTAATAGAGGAAGACTAGCTTATCGATTAGGTGAGAGGTCTACAAATAGGGTAGGAATTCCCGACTGAAAGGAAGGAAGGAATCATGGGCACTTGAGACCCCTAGAGTATTATATCTGAATTGAACTACTGTACCACGATCCCTCTATTGGTTAGCCCTTGTCACGTTTACTAGTATCCCAGTTCTCGCGATAGGATTTTGTGCTGAGACCTTCGATGGTTTTGGGGGAATATAGATATCTCTACAAGATAGCGAACAGTTTTAGTCTTAGCCACCCGGATGGGGAGGCCGGATCCTACCTAGACAAGGGAAGACAGAATTAATACATAGTTGGTTGAATAAGAGCTAAAAGTTGTGACGCTATATAGCCTCCGGTAGTCGAACACGGTTTGGCACTTGTTTATTGTAAAGGTGTTTACTGTATTCTATCAAGTCCTAGAAAATGGCGTCATTTTTACCTTCTTTTATTCTATTAGATTCCCCTCGTCATTTCATATCACCTCATACCATACGCCACGAAATGTTCGATATTCAATCCTTAATAACCCCAGTTGGCAAGCGCAAACCTAATAACTGACGCAAATGCTGGAGTTTCAGTTTCGACCTTTCCAGCTTTGACTCCAAGCTTCCCTCCGCTCTGCTGATCCCTTCAATCAGAAGAGTCAGAGATTTTATTTGAAGGGAAATGAGGCCCCCAAACAGTAGGGCCCGCTCCACATCGGTATCAACTTCGAATTTGCCAAAGAATAGGTCTTTGTGCCCAAGTGAGAGCTGGCCGTTGACAGTTGTGAGATACGATACGATAATCTTCTCGCAAAATACCAGAAGCCGGTCGACAAGAAGTCCCAGCATGATCATATTTTCGGATAGAGTAGAGCATTTTTCACATTGAACCAAAGCCTCCCCTTTTCGTACAGCTCTCTTGTGCTCGGCCAAGGATGAGCACAAGTCATGCGCATCGAGAGCCTTGCTTGAGCCTGTCCAGGACTCCAACTCGTCAATGAGGAAGATGACACTTTTTAAACATGTGCAATTCTTATGGCCAGTTTCTTTTGAGGTTTCGGTACCCCTTTTAGTCACTTGGGTAGGGAAGTGTGTGTTCCAAACTGAGGGTAGATTCGAAGTTTGGTCTGACTCTTCCATACTTGAGAAGCTGCTACTTTCTGGCCACCATTCCGGTTGATGGCCGTCGAGATCCTGAGTTAGACTGCTGTAATCGCGTGTCTGAGCTGCATTCGGTCCTTGTGTAGGAATCCTCGGCTCTGAGATGGGTGGCGACAGTGGAAAATAATCATGGAGTTCAACAGATTGAATAGAGAAATCGAACCGGGAAGTAGGCATGAAGCAACAAGCATCGCCGCGAAGATGTACTTCATCTTCAAAATAGGTGCCTCCTTGGTAGCTGTAATTGTCTGATACTTCGGCGGTGTGATCGACGTTAGTCACCCTGCTGCCATGATCACTGGACGATGCTGAGGAAGGCTGGGCACTGTCTAGACTAGGAAATGGTACTCCGTTTATGCTAATGCTTCTAGGAAGTATTGCCTCTTCTTTTGACGGATCCCCGAGGGATGTTGAGGGAGAGTGAGTCTGTAAACCTTGGAGACATTGGTCGCTGCTATCGTGTTGCGCCATCGCAGTCTTCATGAATGTAGGGCGAGATGTGCTTGGGAGCCTCCTACGCCGTGTATGTTCCTTTTGTATGCCGTAAGTGCACTTCAATCCTACTTCTTCACATCTAGCACAACCAGAAAGCTGGCCACTGCATTTTATCTGTCGATAATAAGTCTTGTCAGCAATAAATTCTATTCGAATATATGGCAGTGCATGGAGATTTGATAAAATTTCTCCTTTTACCTTTTTAGTTCGACAAGCATTGCATGCTCTGGGCGCCGCGGGGCTCTCTCTCAAGAGCGTGTCATTTTTGCTTTTCGACTTGAGGCTCCAGATTCCGTACATGATCCCAAGTTTCTGTATCACCACGTTTTATAGATCGACTGCGGACGTGAATCAGGAACATACTCGGGTATCAAATACAGAACATAAGGAGGAGACAGATTCATAACGATAAGCCCTCCATGGTAGGGAAATACAATTCCCCTGTCCCTATCTGGAATTCGCTAGAAGATGTGCCGATAAGAGAAGCGGCTTGTTGGTGGCGCTGCCGAGTGTGCAGGTATTATGGCATAGATGCGTGTTGTACAAATCTGACGTGATCGCTGGAGGACTCGCGCAGGCTTAAGTCAGCAATGAAGATAACTACCCTAGTGGGAAATTTTGGAGGGGTAAAAGTCCTTGGATCCTTCACAAGGGCGTTGATTTTACGGGTGCAACGGGCGAATCAGGTCTGCCTCCCTCTCTTTCGAGTTCCATTAGCCTATGTCAACAGCAATACTCGTATAACGTCACTTATCTCTTTGATTTAAAATTGAATCGCGCGACTAGTGCTCCGGGGTAGCTATGTAGCTCATCTCGTGCACGTTTAACGCATATTTTCAGAGGTGCTATTTTGTATCATTATGTTATATACACATATTATAGATCTTTATAGATCAAGGCACCCGAACTTCTGCAACTAGGTTCAGCAAATCAGACTCTCGTATCAAGTAGTTTAGTATCCCAATAATAGTCCAATCAATCGGCCTCAAAATAGCCCCTAGGTTCAATTTGAATAGGAAAGCAATGTTTTTAGGTAGCTAGCATCAAGAAGAAAGTGATTTTAGTCTAAATAGATAATTAAAAAATGTTCGTCCCGTCTTAAACTTAGCTCGCTTAGATCCACTCATCATAGTACAACCCCGCAATCAGGTAACCAGTCAAGCAACTAGTCAAATTCTTGTCTACCCTCAGTAGGGCCGGTAAATATCATTTGTGTTAAACACCGGCTTTCTGGGCGTCATTAAGATCACTTCAACCGTTTCCAGGGGCTTAGAACGCTTAGGAGAGCAGAAAACGCCACTGTTGCCAACGCAATTGCCAAAGCAACGGTTATGCCATCCATATATGCCGCGATGACCCCTGATATTTGATCCGCAGGGAAAGAAGAGCGGATTTGGGTGGCGCCAATAGATATGACTTGGGACGGATCAACATCTGGTGCCGTCCCCGGCAGTACAGTGAGTATTCGGTTGACGAAAGCGGCTTGGGCGGCTGCCACTAAGAAGGCTCCGCCGAGGGTTTGAAAGACTTAAATAACGGTGAGCCATCAACTTACCGCGCCGAGATGAAGAGATAAGAGGAAGCTTACACAGAATTGTGGCTGTTGCTGAAGCGATGTCGGCGGGCTGCACGCTAGACTGTGCCATGATTATGGGAACCTGAAAACCAATACCCCACTGCAATGCTTGCGTCAATGCTTCGCCGGTTGAATGTCTTGCATCCCCGCTTAAAGATACTCGTAGGATGCAATCGACTGGGATGACTTACACCAATACCCGCGAGTAGCTGGTATCCAATCCATTGGCCGGTCGTCGTCCCAATGCCCAAGGTATAGAGAGTACCGCAACCGGCGGTCGCAATGAGAGCTCCAGCTACCTGAAGTGGAGTTGCGATGCCGGTTGAGGTTATAAAACCTCCGGAGAGAAGGGTAAATAAGCTCAGTGAGAGAATGAGAGGCAAATTGCGCACCCCTGATTGTATCGGGCTCACGTTGTGGATACTTTGAAAGTAGATGGGAAGATAGTAAAGCTAATTGTAGGTCTAAGTCAGAGCTTAATTCCCATAGAACGTATTCAAACAGATGTGTCATGGAAAAGAACCGCAACACTAAACCACGACACTATCAAAAGTAGAACGCTGTCAAGGTTGGGACTTTGACCGCTTGCAGTTACTTATGTATGGGGCCGTGGCCAGATGACATTAGGGCAGTATGTACGAACCACGGTGTAATCTGCAACTCTAAGGGTCAATAATCAAGATGCCAAAACAAGAACAAGGTAATATGGGAATACGTACAGCTTCCGGCAAAGAAGAACTGGAATGCTGATCCGACAGCGATGACACGATTTTTGAGGATGCGAGGTACGAGCATTGATTTCTCACCCTGCCAGATCTCGAAGACAGCAAAGAGAGCCATTATCACAACGAAGCCAACTAGGAGGCCGACGACCACGCTCGAGTTCCATGCATAGGTCGCGCCACCATACTGTAGAGCCAGAATATAGGAAATGATGCCGCCTAATAGTAACGTTGTTCCAATAGGATCCATCTGCAGGATCTTTTCCCTCAGAGTTGCTTCAACAGGCTTAGCTGTTGGGGGTGTCCGAAAGAAAAGCAGGATTATAAATGCTGAAGCTCCTCCGATGGGAAGATTGAGGTAGAAGCACCTTGTCCGTGAGTTAACATCATATGAGACGATGATCTTCGGATGGGATAGATAGCCTACCAACGCCAGGTTACGCGGTCTGTCAAAACGCCCCCCACTAGCGGACCAACAACCGAGGCAATACCATATGTAGCACCCAGGACCCCTGTGTAAGCTGGCCGTTTTGAGGGCTCAGCTGCGAATGCGATGATCGTGTAAGTCCCTCCGCTTACACCAGCTGCGCCAAGGCCGGCAAGAGCACGCCCAACAATCTAAAACAATTAAATTAGAATTCTCTTCTTATAACAGCGATGATAGCTTGACGAATCATTATGGGGAAACGAATGTTCGAGAAGCAGTGATGTGAACCTGCATACGTACCAAGGCATGTGAATTGGGTGCCACTGCACACACCAGACTACCAAGCTCAAAGATGAAGATAGAGAGGAGGAATACGATTTTAAGAGGAAAGTACTTGTACTAGAATGCTTGCGTCAGTAGTCGCACTCAATCTGGTTCCCAGGTCATGTTGGGCCCGTGGGAAAAGACCGCGGGAATCATACTGCCTTGCCCCAGGTGGATTGAAAGCTCCCAATCGTTATGAAAAAGGCCGACCCATACCACGCGACGTCAAGCAGTGACTTGAATTCGTCTGTGATTTTAGGAATTGCGGTCGAAACAATAGTCTAGCTTTTAAGTTAGAAAGCTCACGTATAAAAGTTAACGAAGGCGATGTTGCTACTTACTAAATCGATCGAGATGAGAAACATGCTGAGCACCAGCGCAACGACTATCATTGCAAGCTTGAAACCATGAGGGTATTCCGCAGTATCAGGGCTCGGCGCTGCATCCTCCAGTTTGATCGCAACCAGGTCATTATTACCACTACTGCCGTCTTTCTCATCCATGTTGGACGAAACTTGAGTAGAAGCTCCGCTATAATCGAGTGGGTGTTCCTCTTTCCCCTGTGGCTGCTCCATTTTTCAGAGGAATCAGATTGTTATGATATCGTACTTATTGAGATGAAAGATGTGAATCTAAGCTATCATTGAGTCATTCTCTAATCATCACGAGTTGAAAGTCGAATGTTTGAAGCGTGCATATATCATATACCCTTTGCCTCGCATAGATTCATCTATGCCGGCTTTTCTTTCTGTTGCTTTCTAATCCATAGTAATGAAGAGAATGTGCACAAAACCCCTAATACCGGCCATCGCTATTGCAGCCACTGAAAGATGGTTTAGATGATGGATTACATAAGTTTCAACGCAAGGCTCGGGGCACTATATCAGCAACAGCTACGCCAAGTCTCAGTCCGCCGAAACTTCTACGTCTATTTTCCAAGAGTGGTAAGTTTCCGTGACATGACGTGAGGTTGTGCTTATGTTTAATCCTTCTGTTCCGCCGAAAATCCTCGGGTCTGGCCTTATCCCTTATCTTCGCGTAAGACAAGCATGTCAGCTTTCGCTTCTCCGCCGAGATCTCGGCGGAGATTTGCAGCAATTTGATTCGTCGAAACGATCGGCCGCATTCTTCCGCCGTCTCAAGGGTACTTGTGCTGATGTGTTTAGAACTTGGATCTGATCAAGTACAACACCGAGTCTCGGCATCCGACTTGCTCGCCCTAGTGCACAAAAAACCCCTGTTTCTTCGGCGATGGAAACGACCACCAAGCGAAGGAAGCTCCGGAAGGGTACCCGCAGCTGCTGGGAATGCAAACGGCGGAAAGTCCGTTGTGTTTTCAGGGCGACGAGCGATGCCGCCTGCATGGGGTGCCGCCGCCGTGGAAGTGGCTGCATTAGTCAAGAGTTCCCCGACGAAGAACTGCCGGCGGGCGGGGTTTCACACCCAGCAGATCGCATGGCCAATCTCGAAGCCGTAGTTCAGGATCTCGTCAAATCTGTGACTACTGGTTCCATGACTGCCACCTCCGGTGACTTTCCTAGTAATCATCAAACAAGGCAAAATCGGGAGCTGCCGAGAGTAAGTCAAGCATAGCATATTCAACCAAGGCTCAATCACACATGTAGTGAAAAGCTAAACGAATGTAGGCAGACTCTCAGTCGTCGCTTCATCAAGTACAATCTCTTCTACGCTTGAACAACCTGGGCGTGCATCAGCCAAATAAGTATATCCAGCTTTCTCGAACTTTATTCGAAGCGCTGCCCCCACAGGTCAGTTCCCTGGAGTCTTTTATTCCCCCTTCTGGCATGTCTAAGATCTATAAATTGCCTTAACGGGCATTTTTTGCTCTTCATACTTATGCAAGCTCCCGAAACCCCAAGTAGTTTTTACCGTAAGCGGACATTATTGACTCCAGTGTTATGAATAGGGGGATGTTGAGTTGATATGGAGGGCCGGGAATCGCGCATCCGTCCATCTTGTCCACCATTTTCAGATGTCGCCGGAGGACAATGAACGTGTCAATATCGAGGAACTCCAACAGAAGCTTCTAAGGCGGCCCGGTCCTGATGCTCATCCGGTTTTGATTGCAAGGTACATGCTTCTGCTCGCGAAGTTCATGCAGTATCTGCCTCCGCGATGTTTTGAGACCCTAGACGAACTCTCGTTGCCTCCTCGAACCCTAATGCAGCGTCTAGCTCACGTCGCTAACTCCCTCGCTATTGATAACGAAGAGCTTCTGGGTACTATAGAAGGCTTAGAATGTGTTATCATTGAAGGCACGTTCCAGGCTAACATTGGAAATATCCGACGCGCATGGCTAGCATTTCGAAGGGCCCTTAGTATTGCCCAGCTGATGGGCATCCACCGTGTCAAGAACCCCATGCCACTTAATTGCGTCGATTCTTCATCAGCGAGGGTTGATTACCACATCATGTGGTTCCGTATCGTTTACGTTGACCGTTTCTTAAGCTTAATGCTGGGCCTGCCACCTGGGTCACTGGATTACGGCTTAGCGAGCAGAGCTACTCTCGCAAAGGAGACGCCTCTTGGCCAGCTATCACGAACTCACTGTACGGTCGCAGCGCAAATCTCGGAGCGAAACGACGGCGATAGTACTGACTATGAAATTACACAAAGAATTGACAAACAACTTCAGAAGGCAGCTAATAATCTGCCTAGCAAGTGGTGGTTGACACCCAACTTTGCTACTACAGACGAACAATTCGCCTTTCAAGAGACACTGAGAGTTGTTGAACAAATTTACCACTACAACCTCCTGAATCAGCTATACCTACCATTCGTGCTGGAATTCAGGCATGATTCAGCTGACGTCGACACCCGCGACCGCCATGACTATGCGAAACATACTTGTGTCAATTCTAGCCGAGAAGTTCTCAGTAGGTTCAACGCATTGCGGAGCTCCAGAGGGATTGCCCTTTGCTGTAGATCTGTAGACTTCCTCGGGCTTATGGCAGCAATCACTCTCTTGTTAGCACATCTCAATAGCCATCTACCAGATGACTCGAGAAGGTTTGCTGCTAATCTCATGGTACATCAGCGTCTCAGCGACCGGGCTATGATTGGACGTATGCTGGAGTATATGGAGGACACTCACCATTGGAACACAGATCTACTTACCCAGAAAAGTACCGACTGGGTTCGGCAATTGCTTAAAGCCGAAGTAGGCGCTGCCAATGGACAAATCTACACAATAGATCGGATGATGGCAAACGGGGACCGCAAGCAAATTAGCGATGAGGAACACACGATATTGATATCCATCGCATACTTTGGTCTGATCAAAGTCACCCGCCGGGACACGATGCATGTAGATCAGCCTCAAACCCACACTCAGCAGCTATTTGATCACTTGGCAGACCCTATTGAGAGCCGACTAACGAGAAGCCAAGATGCTTCCACCTCATCATACACAACGCCAACTCATCGTCATTCCTCGCCATATGCCATTCCATCAGAGAATGGCGATCCTCTGGTACCGCAAATTCCATTATCAAACGCTGCCTTGGCGGGATTACCGCCTCGGACTAATATAGAGGGCTTCAACCAAGATTTGTCCGAGTTCCCCGTCTTTAACGATAATAGCCTGCAGCTGCCTTACGCGCTTACTAATGATGCAACCAACTTTGAGGACTGCGCTTTTCCGGATGGCGACAGAATATCTTTTGAGAATTTGATAAGTGATTTAGGTTTAGATCTGACCGGGGATGGGAGTTTGTAGCTATATGTACCTAACTACGAGCAGAAGTGTATTAGATCACTGCGAAGTATTTCTATGCAATCACTGTTTGAACGTATTACAATATTCAGAGCTCTCTTCATTTTTTAATCGATATCAAAGATGAGACATGTTGTCGCTCATGTCCAACGCATTGTAGTTAAAACAAATCACCGAAAATCCGTCGCGGCTTGCTGCCTTCGTACCAGCTGTACATTCTCCCGGCCGAACCAGAAAGGTTTTAGGTCAGCTGTCGGCTCTTCAATTTCCGTGTATGTATCTCCAAGTGTCAGTATGCATCGACCATTCCAACGACCTTTTTTCCAGAGGTCTTCTTGCTTATCTTTCCCATAGAGGTCTACTGTTCTGTCTTGATGTGCTGTCGCAGAGTAGACGAGCGCCAAACCTACTACTTCCGGGCCGCTCACTGGAAGGCCAAGAGCGTTCATCGATTTGAGAAACTCCGGAACCATAGATGGGGTGTCTGTCCCACAAGGCGCCACAGCGTTAATTGTAATATTATCATTGATGATGATCGATCGGAGAGAGCGGACGAGCCCGATAAGCTATTATAGAAGTATCAGTATGGGAGCAGCGTGATGTAATGAACAACTGATCTGTTTCTTACGGCCACTTTTGTGCTAGAATATACAGGTAAAGCCTGCTCAGTCATATATGAAGATACACTAGCGGTTATAACGATGCTGCCTTTAGTACCGTGCTTGCGCATGGTGCTCCACGCTAGCTTGACGAAGTCAAGCACCGCACGGTAGTTAACATCGATCACTCCCCACGTGGGCTGCGCCAAGTAACCATCACTATCGAACTTGTCGTCGAAATAGCTCGCATGTTGCTCAGCCGAGACGCCCGCGTTAGCGATAGCAATATCGACAGCGCCGGCAAAATCGAACGCCTCTCGTAGCTGCGTCCACGAAGCAACGTCGCATTGGTGATAGTGCAGCTTTGGGAATCGAGCCCCTATTCCATCCCGTAGTTCACTTTCTTCTTGGGGTTTGATATCCAGGATATGGACTGTTGCCCCCTTTTCAGCAAGAATTTGGGCAGCAGCAAACCCGATGCCAGTTGCTGCCCCTATTAGAACAAGAAGTCAGATAACCGGCAGTTAAGGTGTACGCATGGGAATAATGAGTACCTGTAATAACAGCAACTTTTCCATCAAGATTAGGCACATCATCCCTAGTGATACGGAGAGACGTCATTATTCTTGGCGGGTTTAAAATATGAGAGGATGTCGCTCGAGCGTGGTAATGTCGTCGAACTGATGTGTACATATGCTACATCTTATCCAATTCTGAGGTCGATTCAGTAGTCGAGTCGGGTATTACTTGTTTAGGAAAATTTCTGTATTCTTGTAATTTTCCTTAGCCGAATGCGAAGGATTCTAGCCCCTCTATCAAATTATGTCAGATGATGGTCTTACGCTTTTCACCGCTGAACTACATCCTATATCTTTCCGACTATGATGTCACCCCCAATTAAAGTCTTACAATCTTAGGGATTTATCAAGCTACGCAGTATGTCAAAAGAAAAGGCTCTATAATGTTGATCATTAAACCAAGCTAAATCTAATGTTGTGCTATGAGGTGATCGCCCCCCGCCTTCTCCATGAGGCAGGCAAGGCAGTCTATCCAAAATAGGGATTCATCGTAGATATGTCAGAGTTAATTCAGCTTGCATTGACTTCCTTCTATTGGGACAGGACGATGAGATATTGTTACTGGCGGCCGTGGTTTCACAGACCTTCCCTCTTACTAAATCGAATTGGCAGAGCTGGCTTTCGCCACTGGAAAAACATGCCTGATTCCGCCTCAAAGTCGAGGCTCTGGCGAACTAGCTCCATGTCGTAACACCAAACAAGTTTAGAGAGTTCCAGAGACATTTGAGCATACGCGAAACTAGTCAAAAGATTAGATACTATTCCTTTTAGTTCAGCTTGGCACAGGGTTGACTCAACGACCGTCCAATACACATTCGTGGTCCCTGACCAAATGGCTGGCTCGCCTCCTTCACGTCCTTGCAGTCAGTGTCGATCCACCGCTCCGGTTTGAATACTTCGGGCTCGTTGAAGTATTTACTATCATGGGCTACTGTCCATGAACTGACATAGAACTCAGTCTACTCACGAGTCAGTAAGGAAGATAATGTGCGCTTCTAAAACCCGTCGAAAACTTACCCCCGGTGGTACGAAATCACCGTCAACAGTCATCCCTGGCGATTTTCTAGGCAAACCCTGTGGGCCCGGAACATAAATTCGCATGCCTTCCTTGATAACAGCTTGTAAATAAGGCAGCTGGCTTGTAGATATGATATCAATCTCATCAAAGTTCCGGTACCGTGCTCTGATTTCCTCAATCAATTTCTTGTATGAATTCGGGGACTTCAGCAAGTAAAAAGTGATTGCTGCCATGGCAGTGGAAGTTGTCTCGCCGCCCGCCATGCTAAACCAATTTTCTCATGTTAGGAAACATATAAAATCAATCGGGACAGAAAAAAGAGACCACTTACACCAAGGTCGACGCATGGGCTACTAATTGCTCTTCCGATATGTCGCCATTTCGCACCTTGCTAACGACGGTGGAGACGAAATCCCTTTGGTCAGATGTTCTTTCTAGGCGCCTAAATTTCATATCAACTTCATTCTCTCTGTCGCGATATCGCATCACATGACTCACCTCTTGACCTGGTCCCTGCTAAATTGGGTCTGTTGCTTCGCGAGCCCAGTCGTCCATTTGGCTGGAAGCAACTTGACAATAGCCACCAAAAGTGGATAACGACGAAGGTTGTCCATGATATTTACCACCAATAGATGGTCTAGAATCATGTCAAGCCAAGGGTGGGAAGATTCTATAGTTCTGTGAGTTTCTGCAAATTCGAACTGCAGTGTTACTGACCTCTTTCAAGACAACCGAACGTTTCGCCAAAACCAAGCTCCCCGAAAATATCGAAGGAAACCATCTGGTACCATTTTACCATATCAAGTCCCTCCGATCCACTTCCCAGCTTTCCTACCTTCTTCACAAAATCATTGACGAATCGTTGTATGATAGATTCTTGTTCTAGCAAGGCTTTCTGTGTGAACGCAGCCGAGAACATGGCTCGTTTCTCACTATGCTTCCGAGGATCGCGCTCACTCACAATACAGTATTCTTCGAATCCAGAGGCCAGCATCTCATACCACTCATTCTTAGGGGCAGGCGAATTTGGTTCGGCTACAGAGCGGTTCCCATAGATAGTTCGAAATGCAGACACAGAAGCAAAGGAGAGCTCATTAGGCCCAACGCGGAACACAGTGCCTTGGGTGATGGTATGTAAGCCTTCCATTCGAACGAGCGCTAATGCTTATTTCATACCATATTTGCGGTGATTCTCTTCAATCACGCGGTGAAAGCGACCACTCATCGACTGACGAAACCTCCAGAGCTAGATGTGAGTGAGTCCAATATGCCCCTAATAGCAACGGGTTCGAGTCATGCTCACCGTTGACGCTCGTGCCCAGAAAGGCCCTGGAAACTTCGCGAGCGGATGGAAGTAGAGATTATAAGTCACCTGGACGGCTAGCAATCCGACGAGCTGCGTGTATCAGCAATACGATCTAAGCAGTCGATATTACGTGGTTGACAAAGAGCAACCTACCAAAGTACATATCATCGTAGTAAGGCCGGCGAAATTGCCCTCAGATGAAACTTCAGTCGACATATTAATCGTTCAATTGTTTTTTAGCATATATCAATCAAAAGATCCGATGTTGAAAATGGTGGTTGCATGCATGCCTTGACGCTGTTTGGACCCCTGAGGGAAAACGGAGATATATGAGAGGGCGCCATGACATTTGCCGAACTTAACAACCACATGAACTCATCCTCGTATAATCCATCCAAGTGACTTTCAGCAGCACATCTGCCAAATGCGGTAAATCAGCGAGCGTAAGCACCAAACTGGCCTGTTGGTGTACGTTGTCACACGTTCGGGCTTACTCGCATCAAAATCGAAGTCGATCACAGTTCGACATGTGATGATCAGCTTAGCCTTCGTTATAAATAGAAATGTCATGATAAACAAGTGTGTTCTCCTATAATACATAAAAGAAGGCAAGATAGCAAGCTATCACACCACAGTTACATGTAGTCACCCCTTAAGCCTAATAACCAAGCCAGGATTTTCGATTCAGCGTTATGACAATCCAGACAACAGAAAGCACCATGGGGTCTTTCGTTGAAGCCTGGAAACCATCGGCAGACCTCCCACCCTCCATTTTCAAACCCCTGTGTCACCCCCAATACCCAAAAATAGCCGATGAGGTCAATGACTACTTCTTGAAGCACTGGAAGTTTGCCGACGAGAAAAGTCGCAAGAAATTCATTGCGGCAGACTATTCGCGGTTCGCATGTCTCAACTATCCTCTTACATCAAACGATAGGATAGGATTTGCTTGTAGAATCATCACTCTCCTATTTCTCACGGATGGTAAACTCTATAGACATCACCTTCACTAAAGTTGGTTAGCTTACAATAACACAGATGAGATTGACCACATGCCTATTGAGATTGCCGAGGAATATAACGAGAGACTGATCCGCATTGCACGCGGCATCCAACGTCCAGATACCACGATCCCAGCTGAGTGGATGATGTGGGACCTATGGGAGGACATGCGTGCACAGTGAGTTAAAAATCCACATCCTAAACGTCTTGCCAATCTAGAACCGTCCGATTGATATTCGGGGTGTAGCAACAAAGAGTTAGCCTTTTCCGTGGAGGCGCCTTGCTTCCTCTTCATGCGTGCCCAAGTCGACAAGACCCGCCTCGGATTAGATGACCTGTCACTCTATTTTCAATTCCGTGAGAAGGATATCGGCACAGCGTAGGCGATCTAAGTTAACTCTCGGCACGGTATCAGTAAAAGTTGTGCTAATTCTCGCCTAGTCTTGTCTGTGCTATCATGACATTCGGGATGGGCATCATACTAACGGAAGAGGAGCAAGAACTCGCCCGCCCAGTCGTATCAAATTTTGCCAAGAACCTTCTTTGCTTCAACGACATCTACAGTTACGAGAAAGAGCTCCGTGTTCAGGAACGCGGACATACAGGAGGTCAAATCCTCTCTGCCGTACCTATTATCAAAGATCTCGCGAAGGTTGGGCCAGAATCTGCGAAGCGTATCTTATGGACTATGTGTAGGGAATGGGAAACGAACCATCATTTGTTAGTTGCCGAAACTCTGCACAAGTACCCGTCTACTACCTTAGAAGCGTATTTCAAGGGCATTGAGTACCAATATGCTGGGAACGAGCTGTGGAGTCATGAAACTGGTCGTTATAAATAGTTTAAAGGATGGGAAGAATGGCGCCGGGTCGATGGACTATCATGGTAGGCAAAACTCTTGAATGTCTAAGTTAGCTAGCTAGCCACTCACTTTCTCACACTATGCTTACAACACTCATTCTGACCCATCTAACTGCTCAAGATTCCAAACCCTGCATACTCGCTATATCTACCTACGCATCCCACTCTTAGACCTACTACTGCCGCATGCCACTAGACCAATAAAGATACTCTCACGTGTGCCAACGCTAATCGTCTACACCGACGCAACGAATAAATTAGAGGTACAACATCGAGACACAACTACATGTGTCCCTCATAACCTCACCTCTCATCTCCTGTTTTGCATAGCCTGTTGTAAGCCCACGCTGTGAACCTTACGGCATTAGTATCCACGAAGCGCGAGCCCAAATCAGCGGCCCAGATGATAACACACCCGACAACAGCAGCAGCCAGACTAACACCCATCCCGTATTGCCAGTATGAGTCCGACCCCGTGATTTTCAAGAAGCATTTGCCTATCCAAAAGCCTAGACTATGTAGGATAAGCATATGGACTAGGTAAAGCGCGAAGGATACGCGACCGAGGTACTGCGCGATCCTAGTCGTGAAGATTCCCTGCAAGAAGCGCACTTTGTCAATGATGAGTACGAGTACTATAGCAGCCAACGGTCGCCAGAAGTAGTCGGCGAACCCCGCGGCATGGAAGCGGGCAGGTATTAGCCAGGATAGCATCTTGAAGCCGTAGCTATCAGCAGCGCCTCGACCTTGCTCCGGCATGCCAAGGATTAACAACGTAACCAGAAACGCAGAAACGCCGCACGATCGATAGAAAACTCTGCTTTTAAAAGGCACAATCCAAAGTAGTTTGCTTCGCTTGACCTCGACATCATCTTCGGCGTCGTCAAGTCCTAGTTCCTCTCTCACGCTAACTGATCGTTGAGAGCGGAGGCTCAATTCGACGACAAGCATGCCGCCGATGAACAGTAACTCCGCCCAATGGAAATACCAAAACGAATAGAAGGCGACGCACAACGTGATCACGACACGTGCTCGTGTTGTGCATCGTGACAGCGCGATCAGCATGGTAAATATGACGATTGAGCCCTTGAACTCTATCGGCAGAGTCCACAACGAGTCACTGTAGGCCCAGTTTATGTCACCAGGGCTGTAAATATCTGAAAGGGAAAGGAGTGTCGTTATATAGTTCCCGAATTGGCCCCAGATAGTGTCAAACCTAGGTGGGTTCTTCGTTCCTATGGCAGCGCCAGGCATGGCCTCCCCGTTGAGACCCCCGAAGTAGGTAATCACCGGAGCTGGGAGGCATATGAGGACTGCCGGGATGAACAGCCTTGGGTGACGGCGGAAGATAGAGGATGCCAGAACCTATTCGAAACACTGGAGTCAATAATGTCCACTTATAGTAAAAATTACTTGGGGTTTCGGGAGCTTGCAGGAGTATCGGGAGCAAAAATTACCCGTTGAGGCAATTTATGGCTCCCAGACATGGCAAAAAGGGGACTAAAAGACTCCAGGGAACTGACCTGGTACGTTTTGAGATACTCGCCCTTCCGAATGAGACTCAGCGGCTTGCAACTCAGGGCATAACCCGAAATGACGAAGAATATCATCACGTTGGGGCGACCCGAGATAACCAGGCGGATTATGGGAAGCTGGATGAGGTGATCGTTCCAGCTAATCCAGCCATTGTGGATGTCCCAGGAAAACCAGATCAGAGACATATGGTGAAGAACCACGAACAATGCCGTGACGCCACGAAGGCCATCTTTCAGGTGTCAGTTGAGTGAGGCAAAGACTGGGGATGTTTGGGGTATATACTGACCAAGCCAGGCTGTTGGGCGCCGGTTCTTTGGTTGTCCCTGAGCAGCCCCAATATGAAGGAAGCTAGGAAGGAAAACACCGAGCATTCGAAGCCATCCGCATGAAAATATTTTCTTTTTAGGTGTATTTGTATTAACGGGTGATTCGTTCAGTTCAATGTCGAAAACAGCTGTTTCTCCATCTTCCTCTTTCTCGATACCATTCGACTCATTTGCGAGAAGATGGTAGACTGCCGAATCATTCCCCTGACGCAGCCGAAATTGTTTGAATACCTGAGAAATCACCATGATTCGTAGTTCAAATGTTAAAGAAATAACCCCGAAGAGCAAGGGAAGCTGTCTGAATTAAGAGAGGGAAATCGTGGGTGACCGGAAATTCGAGCCAGCTACTTCCATACAAGTTAAAGGTGTATATTAGATCATGCCTATTCCTCGCAACCATTCACAGTCAGACATTGAGAAGATGGTATGATGTAGTCATGTAGGACTGTACTTGGGAGACTATCGCTTTGAGAACAAATGAAACTAACGGCCAAATCACATTCGGGATAGGCAGTGTGTGCGCCGAAACGCAAGGTGTAAACGGCGAGGTGACTTGAAGCCGTGTACAAGCATACCGAGTATGAAACTCGGCGAGTGCTTAAACTGATCGATCGCGATCCTGCCATCTAGTCATACAGGGATAGGAACCCTCTTTCACTACAACTTATATGTTCTTCCGTCAGGGACTGTTCAGGTCAATGCCATAGCGATATGATTCTTCAACCGCATCTACACTACCCATGCCGCCACCTTACAAATATATGGTCGGATATACATTTTGACGTGTACCTCTGCCGTTGGTGGCAAGAGCCTCAGGCCAACTAAATTACAGTGATTCGTCTTCGTCACACTGCGTAACAATCGTCACCCCAATCTGATTGCGCTACATCAAAATTCGGCAATGCCGGTACGTTTCGAGGCATGTCGAATGGCTGCGTAGTCAGAGCTTAGCAAGACTATAAACTAAAGCTTAATCTAGAATGAAAATAACAATAGTATTCTGCGAACTTTAGTTAGACATGGTGGCGATTCATAATATCAAATCGTACTATAAAATTACTTCGCCAAAAAAACCAAACAACGTTACCTCCTAGGTATCACAGTAGTGTGGCATGTCTTGGGTGTACTAAGTAAGAGTGTTCCCGGGCCGACAACTGGGAGTATGCTATGGTGGAAGATGCTAAGAATCAGGTGGTAGGTGAGTATACACGTGAGCCGAAGGGTTCAGACTGTCACTCAACGTGCCGCCCCTATATCGCCTAGAGGGTACTGAGTACGTGCGAGTATCTGGTCATAAAGTACTTAGATACATGCATACTTGTTACCAAGGATCTACTTACCTGGCGAGTAAGCTAAAGGGAGGAAGTAGCACTGCGGCTTCCCGATACACCCCAAGCATACCACTTAACAAGCCCATAAGGCGTAATAGCAAGCAAGTACCACAACAAGACAACAACCATCATCGTCTAGTGGTTTAGGATACCAGATTTTCATAAAAATAGAAATATTCTGGGGGCCGGAGTTCGAACCTCCGTGATGGTGATACTCTCCCTCCCTCTCTACCTCTCTTTTTCTTTCGTTTTTTTTTTGTATATATGGACGCGCCATAGAACCGATCCTATCGTTAGACCAACGACCTACCTACCTACCACCCGCTCATTCCAGAAATATCCACTTACCTTCCGTTCCGTCGTTGGCCTTTTCTGTTTATTATATCTAGCAGAGAGGGCTACCAAAAAAAATCTACGTTAAAAAGCACGCATGCTTAAATTACCGAACCTGAACACACAGAGTCCCTCATCATTATACAAGGTGTATCATGCCTAACAAGCAACCGGGCTCATCGATATTTCCAGATGACGATCAATTTCACGTTGAATATGTAGCATTTTTATGGCAAACGAATAGCACTTCTCAACACTTGAAAGCCTGTTCCTCGCCGACTCAATAACCACCCTCTCACAAGTTCGCCTTAACCTTCACCGCGCCCTTAGCACCACCCTTGGCTCCAAACATCTCCCTCAGATCGGCCACAATCGCATCGGGCTCTTCCCACGCCGCGAAGTGTCCTCCCCTTTCGTGATACTTCTCATAAACGATGTTTCCCATTCCGTGGCCCCAGTACCCGGGCAGCGACAGGACGTCTTGAGGGAAGTGAGCCAACCCAACCTTGACGTCCTGCCAAGCCAGCAAGTCATCGGGGCTGGAGGCCACGACATCGTGTCGCTGGACCTGCGGGTTCTTCGCGTGCACGACCTCGTAGTACAGCTGGACGGAGGCGCGCGGCCCGGCCGTCGAGAACCAGTAGATGCTAATCCACGTGCACACCTCGTCGTCAGTCCATGGGTATGCGTCGGTCCAGTCGACGAGCTTCTCGTAGATCCAAGCGAGCAGCGCCAAGGGCGAGTCTTCTAGGGCATACCCGATTGTATGCGGACGCGTGCTCTGGACTGTGATTATCCTCGTAGTTAGTTATCGCATCTAACTTCCTAAACTAGTACCCTGCCTTATACGACGAGACTGCACTGACGACTCCTCTCTTCTATGCATTCAGATTTAGGAATCGAAAGTAAGACATACCGCTAAAATACCCTGAGCCCTCGTCCTTGAACCACTTGGAGCGCTGAAAGCCCTTCTTCTCCCTCTCCGAGAAGCCCGTGATCAATGCCGAGATCATGGCGCGGAAGAACGCAAGCGGTGCCTTGGTCAGCGTGGGCTGAGGAAACCGGTCCAGGTTCAGATGCTGCGCCTTGATGTGTTTGGGCGCGTACTTGATGCCCATGGCCCGCGTAATCAGGAAGCCCCAGTCGCCGCCCTGCGTCGCGTACTCGTCGTAGCCGAGGCGCATCATCAGCTGGTGGAAGACCTCGCCGTGCTGGTCCGCGCTGAATCCGCGCTTCTTGGACGCCTCTGAGAACCCGTACCCCGGTAGCGAGGGCGCGACGACGTGGAAGGCCGGCTGCGCTGGGTCCGAGGGCTCCGTCAGCGGCTTGAGGATCTTGGTCGCTTCTAGGAACGACCCCGGCCAGCCGTGCGAGAAGAGCAAGGGAATCGCGTCTGCCCGGCTGCTGCGCACGTGCACGAAGTGTACGTTGAGCGGCTCGAAGCCGTCCGCTTGCAATTGCGTCGTGAAATGCGGTAGCTCGTTGAGCGCCGCCTCGGCCTTCCGCCAGTCGTACTTCTCGGCCCAGTACGTCACGAGCCGCTTGACGTCCTTCAATGGCGCGCCCATGTCGGTGCCCACGTCCTCCAGCTCATCCGGGAAGCGCGCGCGTCGGAGGCGCTCACGCAGGTCCTCCAGTCTGGCATCCGGGATGGCGATGGTGAAGGGTTTGATTTCGTCTGCCATGGTTGTTTTTGCCTCGGGTCTTTCTTTATGCTCACTACCCCGCCTTTTGTCTAGGATTCGCCTCTCTCAATCATGTAGGTACAGCCAGCTCTCAAGATACCTATCCAGAAAGCATAAACAAAATACCGAAACAGAGAGTGGCTCCACAGACTGCTGTCGGAAATGGTGTTGACTTTAGGGTGGTGTCGACAAGGTTAGTAGCGGATATAATACTGCGTATACCGCACCTCCATCCTTCGAGAGCAGGGGCTTGCGTCCTTCGCTTTTCTTGGCCGCCTCTTGTCGTCACATCCCGTGCTCGGCAGATGCTTATAGTAGGTAGTGTAGGCCGTGCGGCGAGCCGTGTGGTGCAGCTTGCCAAGGGTCTTAGATAGACCGCATTTGTGCTTCCTATTCGGTAAGGCTAAAAATTCCGGCGATCCGGTTCGGGCGCGTCCCGATGATCGACTAATATACGCATAAGAACACTAAGCGGACAGTAAATATCTGCCGTTCATCTTAGCCACAAAGCAAAAGATTAGATGGATGATGAGTCAATGCCGCCATTGACTTAGAAATACTGGTCAATTCATATGTAGTTATGTATCGCAAATACAGACGCATGCAGATATATCTCATGTTGCGTGTCTTACCGACATCGATGCTATTGAACTTATGCAGTAAAGGACCAAGCAGCTACTGTAAAGGACCTTCAAACTACCTAAACCTCTTTGACATAAGCACCACAAGGGCGAGCGCTAGTCTGGTCCCTTCATATAGGTACAAGTAGTGAGTCTTTTTCGAGGTAGAACAGAAGCTGTATAACTCTCTAGGCACCAGCGTATTGAAGCTACCTACTACCTACTTAAGCTATACAGTATTTTATCACAAAAGGTCTCTCTCTCTCTATCTCAATTGCTTTTTTCCCCCGCAGGACGCTAGAAAGAGGAGAACGAACAAGCGAGCAGATACAGACGACGCACTGCTAGATAGACTACTCTAAATATCACCCCTAGCCATGGTGTGGTTTAGAGCATTCAATATAGGCAACAACACTTATAAGAAACAAGTCTCGAGTCCCGGTAGACAATAGTTCTTTGCAGTATGTAAATCAATATTCACGTTGCCATTTTATAACAACAAGGGCGCCTCCCAGTAGCAGAAAATGCTATATGCTATTATTCCCTCACAAGCCTCAAAACGCCAGGTCACATCTCACGCCCCGCCGTAAAAATAAGCAACAGCCCATACGGGAAAATCTTCATCCCCTTCCAAAGCGACACTCCGTGATTTTTTACACCTCGTTGCTAGGATACTCGACCTTAGGCGTGGGCGTGAACTCCTCCTTAATGCTACGCACGCTCACGAAGCGGCCGAGGAGGTTCATGCTGCCGGCTTTGTCGTTCGTGCCGCTGGCGCGCGCGCCTCCGAACGGCTGCTGCCCGACCACGGCGCCCGTGCTCTTGCAGTTGATGTAGAAGTTGCCCGCCGCGTTGCGCAGCGCCCCCTGTGCAGCGAAAGCGGCCGCCCGGTCGTTGACGAACACGGCTCCTGTCAGTCCATACTCGGTGGTGCTGTCGATGAGCTTGCACGTGTCCAAGAATGCCTGCTCGCCTGCCGCGTCGTCGTAGACGTACGTTGTTAGGATAGGCCCGAAGAGCTCGGTGCTAAGCAGCTTGTGTGCCGGGTTTGTCGTCTGGTAGATGGTGGGGTGGATGAAGTATCCCTTTGACCCATCGTACTTGCCGCCCACGAGGAGCTCTAGCTCGGAGTCGCTCTTAGCGGCATCGATGACCCCAGATAGCTTCTTGAAGCTGGGCTCGTGGATGACGGGACCAATGAAGTTCTGAGGATCCCATGGGGCACCGATCTTCAGCGCGCTCGTTTCCTTGATGAGCTTCTCTTTGAATTCGGGCCAGACCGACTTCGGAACGTAGAGACGGCTTGTGGCGCTGCACTTCTGGCCTTGGTATTCGAATGCACCACGCACGGTTTGCACAACGGCGTTGTCAATGTCCGCAGAAGGGTGGATCAAGTGGAAGTTCTTGCCACCCGTCTCACCGACAATGCGCGGGTAGCTTTGGTAGCGGCCCTCTGCGGTGCCTTGGCCGATCTGTCCATACAGCTTGCGGAAGACACCTGTGCTTCCGGTATAGTGGAGTGCAGCGAACTGCTTGTGGGCAAGGACTGTCTTTGTCACCTCCTCGGGGTTGCCCGGAACGAACTGGATCACGTTCTTCGGCAGACCCGCCTCTAGCAAGATGTTGTAGAGCAGCCAGTTAGAGGCAATGGCGGAATCAGACGGCTTCCAGACAACCACATTACCCAGAAGTGCTGGAGCACCGGGAAGGTTAGCTGCAATGGCAGTGAAGTTAAACGGGCTAACTGCGTAGACAAAGCCTTCCAAGGGCCGGTATTCGACCCGGTTCCATACGCCAGGAGCGTTGTGGGCGGGTTGCTGGGCGTACATCTCTTCGGCATACTGGACATTGAAACGCAGGAAGTCGCACAGTTCAGCGGCGGAATCGATCTCAGCTTGCCATGCGTTCTTACCCTGGCCAACCATGGTAGCAGCCATGATCTCGTATCGATACTTAGTTGAGACAAGATCAGCTGCCTTTAGAAATATAGAGGCTCGCTCGGAGAAAGGTAATGATTCCCAAGCCGGCTTCGCAGCCAAAGCAGCATCAATTGCATTGCTAACATCGGAGGGTGACGCGAGGGAGTAGGTCGCTATGGTGGTGGCATGGTCGGAGGGGTTCTTCTGAGTGGCGGTTTGCGAAGTCTTGATCTATCCGCTTGTTAGAAAATCTAGATAGAAGGAAACCCGTCAAAAGCCAGCTATCGTACCTCTTTTCCTCCTACGACAATCGGCACTTCTATAGCGCCCCTGCTCCGAAATGTGTCGACTGCTGAATAGAGGCCATCTCGCTGTGCCGAATTCTTCGCATAGTGGTGCTATTTATGCGGTTAGTTCATGAGCCCTATACGATGATGCTCTAGGCAAGCCTGCTATAAATTCAGGGGAACGCACATTTGGCTCATTAAGGACTTTGGGGATCTTGAAAGCCGCTATGTTTGACGATCTGCTGTTTGTCGTGCTCAAACATCTCAATTGCCTTGATACGCCGAGTCTCGAGGTTTGACTCGAACCGGCCCTCGACAATGGAAATAGGCTCGTAGGGGGGGCCTGTAATGCCCTCACCAGACCAACACTCTTTCGAGTAGCCGCCATTCTGGTCAACGTAATTGATTAAATGCAGAATTGAGTTGTATTAGTCGCAACGCAATTGACAGTGTTAGGAGCACTCAAGAGGAAAGAACAGCTGTAGCCTGTCTGTCAAGTGATTACAACGCCGACGCAAGTCAATTGGATCTTCAATGCAGCCGGGCATGCAAGCTTCATAAATGGGAGCTTCTTCTATTTCAATGGCCGAATAAAGGAAGCCATGTCGGCTACAATTGCTCGGTTAGTCGAGCTGCTCTGTGACGACAGCGAGGTGTGCGCGCTTTGCTGCGGCATAAGACCTACTTACTCGCTCCTGGAGGGGCCTCTATGCGGGGCATTTTACGTAGATCGAGAAAGATAGCTCTAAGAGCCTCACGGGAACCAATCAGATGCGATCCAACAATTGTTAACAATTCCGACCTCGGACCTTGTCTAGGATACCTACATGAAGTATGTAGCTAGCCTACCATACTTGGTATCTAATCCATGTTGCGTCGACAAGCTAAGGCAGGTCTGCTGATGTCCTATCCGTAGAATCTAGGCCTATGTACGCTCAAAATGCGAATCTAGAGGCTAGATGGGTATACCTATTATTCATTAATTACGTACTAAGCGGCCATATTGATCACAATAGACGGAACGACATGCTCTGCTTTACAGATATTCATTACAACCCGCACCCGTCATAAATCAAGTAGGGGATACAATACAGTACTGTACAAGATATAGTGGTGCATATAGCATATGCACCATGCGCCATGCACCATAACCCTTCTGGAAACCTGCTGGGATATCATAGAGTCATCTGACATAATTGAGGTATAAGTCTTCTGTCTCTTTAGTCTTTCGTCTTCATCGTTCTTTGAGTGAGCGCGATAATGTTTTTGACGGGGTATAAGAGGGTGGGCAAAACAAGTAGACATGAATAATTGGAGCTTTCTTCATTCCGGGAAACGCAAACGGCTTCACCCATGTTAAGTGCCGATGGTGCAACATCCGAACCGACGCATCCTCCTAGCCTTCTCCTAATGGTGGGCCTCCGGTGCAGAATGGGTGCTCGTGCTTGGCGGTGCTGTGCTTGCTGCAGTGCCAGGCCGGCTACGGTGAGCCCGGAGCCTGTGGTGTATGTTAGTTCCGTACTTTCCTGCTTCGTACTTGAGCGCCGGGATTGTGAGTCCGTAAGGCTCTGTTCGGCCTTCCCCGTTGTGCTGATCAATCTCAACACGTATACAACAGTCCAACGACCCATCGTTATTCTTGCCATGTGTCTCAAATTGAGAGGCCTTATGCTGTGTACCAGCCCTGAGCTCGCCAGCATGCAAAAAGGAATGGCCGTCCTTGCCGTCGAAGGCATTTGCCGTCGCTTCTCCATCACCTTGTTTGGTTTGTCCGTTTACAGACATACCAGGATTGTTTGGAGAATTTTCCGTCAATATCGCGTAGTTCCGGCTAGGCATCGTGACATGGTTGGAGCCTCGGGTCTTGTTCGAGTTGCCAGGGTCTTTGTCAAAAAGGTCTAATAAGGTCTCATCGGTATCCGCGTTCAAGTGGTGTATCTTGTTGCGGCTGGCAAGCAAGTTTGCAATCGCAGTTGGTGGCGGCTTGTTCACAATAGCCGAAGAAACGACGTTGACCATGTAGCGGTGATCTTTCTCAATAGGAATGTGTAAGTTGGGATTCGAGTAGAACCGTCCAAGAGCCGCCAAATGGACGTCACCTCCAAGGATAGTAAGGCGGACAGAGAACTCCGCGCAGAGGCCCTGAAGTCGCTCGACTAGGGCATTTCTTTCCTTTTTATGGGTTCTAGCCGTGTAATGATCGTCCAAATCATCGAGAAGATCGACGCTCCCGTCGAAGTGGTTGAACACGCCGCCTCCTAAAACAGCGCGTGTCAGCCCAGTCACGCAGTAGATTAAACATGAAGTTGTGAATCTTACCAAAACCGAACCTTCGATTCATAAATTTAATCGGGGCTATTAGAGGACTGGAAAATATGTTTTCAAGCCACGTCAAGCGCTAGAGGGCATTGGTGTTAGTTTTGCTTTCATATCAATTTCAATTGATGCCTCTTACTGGATAAGCAATCGGAATTCCCAATAGCAATATCAGATGTCTAAAGGGGCGCCCGGCTCCAGCAGCCGCACTCAGCTCCGACCGCACACGGTTAAAGATTAGGTCATAGGTCTCGGGATAATTGACTTGATGCCGCGTACGCTCGGTGCGTGCATCGATGCCCATGAAGGCAATTCGCGCTCCAAGTTTCGCGAACATGTTCATTGAGTGCTCTGCGACGTACGGCCCGGGCTTGCTACCGACGATATAACAGGGCTCAAGAGTGTCCCTTGACCCGACATATGTATCGACAAGCTGCGTCTGGTCTCCTGGTCCTCCATGTTCCATGGTCTGAGGTGCGTCCGTAGTGTATGTAGAAGTCGGTGGTGCAAGATGGTGTTGGAAAAGCACATAATACTTGTGCGCGGTACCCCCAATGCCTCGAAACACGCCGCACCTCATAAAGTCGTCTACATATGAACCAAATCCATCAATGATGTCGTGATCATCCCAGATATTCAGTTGTGGTATTTGACCATTGACAGCCGCAAATGGTTCGGTAGAATACCACCGGAGATAGTTGTTGAGATAGTAATCGTCGCAGGCTTTCCTCAGCGTCTCAGGGAAGGGATAGTCTCGGCGCTTCTTAGGGTTCCCAATTTCAGTCCATTCGCGCAGTGGTCCAGAAACTCGAATTCCGTCATTGTAGATTTGATCACCGCCACCAATCATGACATGGAAAGGCGCCTTGGCGTGGCTCCTCGCCACATCGTTCCACAGGGCAGGCCCGCTCCAAGCTGCCTCGTCCGTCCCTACACTGAACCCATTGCAGGAGTGGAACATGATGCGCATCGATTCATCGATGGCGGGAATGAAAAAGTAGTTGGTCTTGGGTTTAGTGGCGCTCTTGTATCGCACATCAGCAATCGAATAAGCCCACTTGGTCTCGGTGGTGGTCATGTCGCAGGTGATGGGGAAAGCCCAGAACGTAACTCGAGGGTCAGAATACAGGCAGACAGCAGCTACATCGGTTCCGTGGTCGCTCTGGATAGGGCTCGAGTCATTCTCGCGTACCGCCTCAGCGGCGTCAGCAGGCGCATGGTTTGACACGAGGCCGGCCTGATCGCCAGCCAACTCCACGCGACCCAGACGGAGCGTAGGCTGGAAGGACTGCGCCTTGCCGCCGCCTCTTGTGACCACCAAGACACTTCCATACCACACATTTCCCTCCATGCGCCTGTAGTTTAGCAAAGGGCCACAGACAACCTCCTTGCCATCATGTGTGACGGCACTGTCCACATTCCCGTCCGTATCCCCGATGACAATCGGCTGGTAGGAGGCCCCGGCGCCGTTGCCGTTCGTCGTCGGTCTGCTAGGCTCGACGCGGGAAGCGTTCAGGAAGTCGGATAGGTCCCTGGAACTGCCAGTTGAGTGGGTCGCATCTCGGGCAAGGGCAGCACGCGCAAAGGAAGACGATTCTTGGTGTCGCCATCTGTTGGCCGATGCGTAGGGGTTTCGAGGATCCTCGTCCATATCAAGGGGTTCGTGGTGACTGTGAGCCATTGAAGCGCCTATTATAATTCGGAATTAAGAACTTATATTATCCTGAGAGTCGGAAAGATTGTATTATAGTAATTGGCCAAAAAGGCGTCAGCATATGCAATACCAAAGGGGACAGGTAGACGCGTGCGAGTCTTGAAGGTCCAAAGCACTGCCGGCACTCGAAAGACGCAAAAGACACGATTCCAACAGAGGGATGCGCTTGTAGTTGATTGGCGTCGAGGACAAAAGAAAGAGGCAGGGTCCAATGGCAAAGTCGTCAAGTCCTCGCTGCAGCGTTGGTCTAAATGTAGGACTGAGAAATGTTGCGCCGTGCCTACTAATACTTGGTTGCCTCTTTTTTCTTACTTACATTACAGGTACCACCTCCATACCAGGGTGCTAATACCAAGGTACTGACTGGGTAGAATTCTGGAGCTTTGACCGTGGAGCTTGAATTGCTTAGCAGGGCAGTAGCAGGGGGCCAGACGTATGCCAAGACACAATCAACCGAAACCAGCTTTAGCTGAGAATGACGAGCCCCGTTTTACATTTATAGCGAAATGAGCCATTGGTCAAGACCGGATGACGGCAACGGTGTTTTCGACCACAGGATCGTGGGGTACCACAGTTCCGCGTGCCAGTAGGTATATCTACAGCGAGGTAGGAACCTATAGGCTGCCTTAGAGAGGTAACCTAAAGAGTACCTAGGTAAACTCCAGGGCAATAGGCATGCTGCCTAGAGGACCTATGTCAGCCCTGTATGTAAGTACCTTTCCGTAAATATTTTAGCCTGCCCGCTGCAGATTTACGTGTTAGTAGGCGCTGCCCGTGATCAGATAATGACTGGCAATCGCCTTGCTATCATCATTTCGATGTTACGAATATTTGCAGATCGCACTACTGCTTAACTAGCATAGTATTTAGTACACTCAGCTCTCTACTTATTATCTAGATCGCCAGCGGATCGCCAGCGTTCTGTTGCTAGACTTGTCATTGATAAGGAAACTAACTTAGGTACCTGCGAAACTAAGTACGCTAGTGGGAATACGTCGTAGTCGTGTTTCCACGCAGGAGATCCCTGCCAGGATCAACCCTGAACCACCGAAACAGACAAGGGGTAAAAAACATCATCCCATGATATCAGCTTGTTAATTTCCTTCCATATTTGCATACGGATACGGATACCTACCTATTACATATAGATCCAACTATTCCCCCACTGGCACACCAAAAAAAAAAAAAAAAAAAAAAAAAAAGAGATGTGTTTTATTAGTGATATTACTTTCTAAGTTACGTAGAGATAGAAGGTATATAAATCGTAGCGCTAGGGTGGTAGTGGCTCTCGATGTACCAAGAACGGCATTTCCATGCCGAAACATGACATCGAGTCGTCTTGGTGGTTCGTCTAACTAGCTGCAGGTGACGTTGTATGGGTCGCACGACCTGGCGATGATATCGTATGGGACGGCGCCGCCAAGCAGCTAATCCCGAGCCAAGTTGTGCCACACCTCTTACGCGGCAAGCAGCATCAGCCTCCCTCTACGTGTGGCTATACCCGAGCTGGTTACATCCGGTTTGACGGCGTGAAGTCAAATCATGATAAATCATGAATTTCCTATGCATGCTGACCATTCTCAGAGGCTATTTCATCTGTGGGCGAATTAATGGAAATGGTAGGTGTCTCGTAAGATGACTTATATATGGTGCATGGGAGGCTTTACAAGTATATACCCGTCATTAGGATACATTGTGGTGAATCAAGTGAATGCATATCATCGTTTAGAAGGTGATGATGCTGATTCAGCCACTACCAAAGTCGGTGAGATCTCCCGTTTCTCGATGACTGTATTGAGCATGCCCATGCTCTTCAGTCTTTCGTCGCGCACCCGCGCTTTGTAATCCATGTAATGTCGAACCATGTCAATGCCCAATGCACCTGCTAGCATGCCGCCAAGATGGGATGCTATATCAATCTGATGGCCGCGCTTCGAGACCATGGGCAGAAGGTGTGTGCCTAGAATCAAGCCAATGAAGCCCAAGCCCTGAGGTGCCGAGATCGGGTCCGGCGGGAAGCCGAGAATCTTGAACTCATCGAACTTGTGCTTCCAGAAGAACGCCGTGATCACACCGTATATTGCGCCCGATGCTCCGCACGTAGTGTAAGTAAGACCGCGCCATAGTACAAAGTGCGTCAGGCTAGCTGCGAATCCAACAGTTCCAGATGCAAAATACAAGGCTAGAAAGTTCCCGCGCCCAATTTCGTCGTGCACACGTGTCCCAAAGAACCACAGAAAGGTCATATTAGCTAGTAGATGGCCAAAATTCTGATGGGAAAACATGGCTCCGACGACTTGCAACGGCCTCGGTACCGCCGCGTCCACTAACATATATCTGTTCAGAAAAGCCCACGCAGGTGGGAACCTCCAGAGCGCAAAGATCGCGACATTGGCGGCTATCAAGCCTATACAAGTAGCTGCTGCGGGTGGTATGTCTGGAAACAGTCTTCGTGAGGTAGGAGGTGGCTGGTATAGAGCAGCAAAGCCCATAGACGCGACAACTACCAAGAGAACCAACGCGATGGACGGGACTAGACGTTGCTGGATTGTCATCTCAGGTGGCGCTTCAAGACCACTGCTGGCGCGTTCCATATATTTTTGTCGGAATGCGCTCACTTCCCTTGGCTTCGCTTGCTGGGTCTGTAGAGTGCCAATGTTTTCTTTAGCTAGCTCTTCCTCTCGCAATTTTTGCTCCTCTTCTAACCTTGCCTCTTCAGCCTTGCGCTTTGCGATATTTTCAGCGCGTATTCGGTCGAAGTTACTTTCTCCATATGGTGAGTCGCTGCTAGGTTTCTTTGGTAACCGTCCTGTTGGGGCTTCGGTAGCCTCCTCCTTAGTATCTTGGGAGCTTGCCTCCATGTCAGCATTATCTTGCTGTTCAATAGCTCTTAGCTCATCCTCGGCTCGTAACCCAGCATTGAGCACTTCATCCACCGGTATATGTTCGCGCAAGTATTCCAAAGCTTTTTTCTGGTCCGCGATTCGGAATTCTCTTGTGTTCCGTGCCAGACCGGGGTCGTCTAATGTCCCGGCTACTCGTCTACCATGGAGAATCTTGAGCAGGAGATTGGCCCGCGGAGCTGGCAAGTTCGACGGAAATATCTGGTTGGCTTCCCTTTGTGTGAGGTCTTCCCTCCTAAAAGGGAGGCCGTCGGCATCTTTGTACCAGTCAGGTAGGTCGATATAATGAGTAATGGCGCGGAAAGTAAATATCGTTCGTACGTGGACCTGCGGTATTAGATTCAATCGTTTCGACTTGAAAGAGGCTTGGTATGGGCGGACGACGCCCCAGGTGTTATATGGGGAGCATGATTGTCGAGACCAAGGCCGATTTGTCGAGAACACACGGGCTGTCAGGACGGCGACGGAGGCTAGGTAGGTCTCGGAAGTGCGGGTGACTGCTCGTAGACCGATGGGAAATCTGGACAACGGAGTAGGAAAAGGAAGAATCGGCATGGTAGTCCAATTATACCATCATGTCTCGAGGGCACGTGTCACTCTCACAAACAGAAAAGAGGCAACTGGCGCATGACGGACGGGTACGGCAACGGCTTGAAGTTGTAGCGAGAATTTCTTCGGGCACTTTGGTAGGGCACTTTGCGACGGTGGGCCGATGTTAGGTGGGTCCGTACGGCTATCTAGCACCTACAAGTACCTACCTAGGTATGCTCCGTAACCCGCTGTCCTCGCCAATACAGGTAAGTTAGCTAACTGGTGTATTAAAGAAGTTCGGCTAAGATTTTTAAATCATATGGACTTCTTATTTATACAGTCCTTCCAAATCCCTATTGTCCACTAGTTGCCGGTAACACTTCGTCCGGAATTAACGTTAAAGAATGATCAGAGCTCGCCAATCTCCTCAGTCTCCTGAGTCTCTGCAGTCGAGGCCGCGTCCGAAGCATCAAAGTTCCTGATCAAGTCATAATAGAAACTCAAAATCTCCATATGATTCAACATATCGACCCTCTCATCAACTGTATGAGCATTTAGGGCGAGACCTTTGCGTGTTGGTATCCAGCGATAGATATTGGGGGTCAAGTCTGTGTTCAGAGAGTCAGTTTTCCGACTCTTCTACTTGGATTAGATCTTGAAATTCTAGGTGAACCTACTAAGGTAATGCCGTGTGTCAGTATTGCCGGTCATCAGCTCGCCTACCGGTACGACTTTGCCGTCAAAGGCGAAAGTGTGCTGAATCGTCCCGGAGAAAACATCCCAAACTGGTCCGATCGTAGGTGATATTGGCGTGACTTGTGTTAGTTGGGATGACGTGAGTACAAGTGTACCATTATAGTCGACTTCGTACATTGGGGCAATGACTCCATCATCAAGACTCTCGCCGAACTCGAAATCAGGATTCTGCTCCTCGCCTTCAAATGCTTTGACCGCCAAGCTAAATTTCTTAACGATCGGCTTGATCTGCTTTAAAATATTAGCCTTGACAGCTGGGATTGAGTCCTGCGGCGCAATTCGGTGGTTTACGCCGATTTTAATGTATTCAGGCATTGCGTTGATTTTAACACCGCCCAGAAAATAGTCGACAGCCTGCGAAGTTTGAAGGCGGTAGTGTGTCGAGCGGTCAATCGTGGCAAGTTCCTTTGCCAGTTGCTTTAAGTCACCTTTTTTGATCAACTTGGTTATCTTGGGAGCTGAGTCTGGAGAGTATTCCGACTGGCAAATGAAATGTTTGTGAATCGGCGAGCCCTCGATGAGTTTGGGCTTCCAAGGGTGAGTCTCCAGCTGCGTCACAATCTCAGCAACAATCCCAATGCCGGTATGGGGGAACGGCGTGGATGAATGCCCTCCATTGACATGCAATTCGATCCAAATATCAACATGCCCCTTTTCCATGACGGCAGGCAGTGCGTCTATACAGTCGTCAGATCACGTCAATCGAAGGTTGTCTGCTCGCGGTATGCTCACATAGTGTATCATTCCCAACAAGGTCAAGTCCCATGCCGCCTTCGTCAAGGATCAATGCCATGGAGTTTGGTCCATACAGGCTCTCTAAATATGGCCCAATCGTACCGGCACCACGGCGTCCAGAGCACTCTTCGTCGAAGCCAAGGGCGAATATGATGGTTCGTTTTGGTATCCAGTTTGGATTTGCCAACAATTCTTCAAGAGCAGACATTAAGGCGGTCAAGCTGTTCTTGTCATCAGATGCTCCCCGGCCCCAAAGCCACTGGCCGTCAAAATGGCCGGAGAAGGGAGGATACGACCATGCAGATGCGTCCGGGACAGGAACAACGTCTTGATGAGCCGCAAGCATTAGCGGTTTGAGGGACGGGTCAGTCCCTTTGATCGTATACACCAATCCAAATGTATTCACTTTCACACGATCCATCCGACGGTGACTAAAACTCAGACATCAGCCAAGATTGAGCTCGCAGTTGGGGCCAGACCTACACATTTGGATACAAGGATTTAAGTGTGTCGTGTATGGTATAGAACACTTCCCATCGCGGGTCTTCCAATGGTTCACCATTGTCATCGTATGAGATTGACGGTATGCTAAAGATGGTGGAGTGTCTCTCGACCTGGAGCTTTAAGGCCTCCTCACCAGAGAAAATATCTCGTGCTGCTGGCAGACCATCGCTGGAAGGGTCTACAAGAGGCGGAAGCTCGCATTTGAACCGCCTGGTTTCAATATCCCCACGCGTATTATGAAGCCGCCCCGCCAACGCAACAGCGTAGGACGGCAAAACGCCTGCGACTAAAGCAAGCGTACGCATCATCATCATTCACAGCAAATATTTATACAATCGCGGAGAATTCAGAAGAGGGCACAATGACAACCACCAAGGTAGACAGGTGACCAATAGCATATATAGGAGGCTAGGCCAGTTTCAATCAAACAGTAACTAAGTTGTTTTCAATGATTATTACCCAGCCATGCTTTATCTAATCTCTAGTCCGTCAACAGTCCCAAAGAGATGCCGATATGCAGGGTTTATATCACATCACTGACCTTCCCGTTCAGAGACATGTCTATCTAGAGGAGAACTATCTACTCCACAAATAGTGCTGTCGCTCGCTCTGATCGCCGAGTTGGAGACCGACTATACTATCGGCCTGGTTTAGATACCCTACAGTACTACCGCACAGTAAACCCGCATCGTACTGTACCCAGGTAACTACTAGAGACCTACACAGGTATCTTGCCCCTCCATCACAGGGGACAAATGGCCCAAGCTCCCTAGGTAAGGACCCCTCATAGCAGCTACGTAGCTGCCCGTAACTACCCCAAATCACCACCCCACCAAGAATCATTGTACATGTACTTACTAATTACGAGAGCATATCTGCCTAGCACGCGACGCCATTGACATCAAACGAACCAAGATCCGCCCAATATCGAAGAACTCAAGCAATTCTCTACCTACCAGACAAGTAGGTCAGCGTCTCAAAGGTCATTTCCAGCCGCCATGTCGTCCGAAACCCTACCTATATCACCAGCCCGCTTCGCCGAGGCGCTGAAAGAACTCCCCGCCAGCTCCCTTGCCCTGAAGGTCCTCGAGCTGCGCAACTCGATAGCCCACCTCGACTACTCAAACGGGGAGCTGAAGCCATTCGCCGAAGGCACGAAGCCGACGCTAGACCAGTCGGGCAATATGAGCGAGGCCGGACAGCCGGACCAGGACTGCAAGGACGCCATTGCCGAGAACGAGGCCGTCATCGCCCGCATGCAGGAGCGCATCGAGCTGATACGCGCCGAGGTCGAGGGGAGAGGCCTGAACTGGCGGGAATTCCAAGGCACAGCCGACGACGCGGCTGCGGCGGCGGCAGAGAATGCGGGAGACAGCGCCACACAAGACGAGACAGCAACCGCGGCGACGACTACGACTACGGTTAACGGCCACAGTGAGAGCACGGAGTCGCAGCACGAGGCTTGGCGAGATGGCACATTCCAAACGGGCACGATACGTGGTGGTGACGAACTGCTTAGGGAACTCATGGACCGCATACCACCAGAGGACGATGAGCAGGATCCAGACGGCGGGATGCATTTGTAGGAGGAAGGGGGCACGTCTATATGGTTTGAGGAGTTCAGGACGGCCGTCTAAATTTTCACCTGCTCTTTGTTCGCCATGTCTGTTCCCACAAGGCAATTTGTTTGGTATGCGGGCGTGTAATGCATTGCTAGGCGTTTTTTGCTTCGGAAAAGAGTATAATCTACGGCTGCATTCAGGGTTGGTCAGGTTTGGTGGCGTGCTCTACCTTTGACCTTTGAGCAGTATTCGACGTTAATGCTGTATCAAACGATATCTGAGTAAAAGCAAAATCATATTCAGAAAACCCCGTGCTGTCAGTGATGGACTAAAAATGATACTTTGTTTTCCCGGGAAACATATCACATATCACATATCCATATCCTAACCATGATTACCCTATGCTCACACATTGTATGACTTTGGGTGGCACCACTAGTATCCCTGACAGGAGGCATAGTATGTTTGCATCAGTGAAGTGGCGCAGCGCGCGACAACAATAACAACAACAGTAACAACAAACCCCTTGTATTAAAATCTAAATGCCACAGCCTTACTCTCCCTCCTATGTAAGTAAAATCCTAGTAGATAATGTGTGCTCATCTTTATCAACATTCAGACCTTTCAACCCTCTCTTCTTCTTCATATACAGCCGAAATTATAGACTCAATATCACTACGTCAGCAACTCATTTGCACAACTCTATCTACATTACCAGAGCGGTGACCTTCTCATCTCAAAAAATCACTATATATCATATTAAGTAAAAGTCACATCTTAACTACGTCTTACTCTTATCTACGACGTAAGTCATCTATTTATAGGAAAAGCTATAGTCAGTGGAGGGCGTATGGAGTTCGTCGATTAGAAACTAAAATCTGTGTACTCCTAGCATCTTCCCTCCCACATTTTAACCGCCGTCATGTCAACGCCGCAAGTAACAAGCTCTGAGCCACGCTTTCCCAAGTTTCCCCAACTTCCACCAGAACTACGGCTATGGATCTGGGAGCTAGCTATGGAAGAAGGTCGAACTATCCCTCTCCTCCACTGCCCACCTGGCCATACACAAAGAGGAATTAGCGTAAACGGCGTGCCGTTCATCGAGGTACCTGCCTTCTTCTTCGTTAACTGGGAATGTCGCCAACTCGCGATAAATCAGTACGTGGAGATGATGGTCACGATGCTGTCAATGCCGCCACCGCTTAAGACGTACTTGTTCGTTAAAGCCAATGACAAATTGATAATTAACCATACTCCTCATGACCGGGATCGCGAGGATAGGCGGATCGACAACCTACAGTGCGTCGTCGGGGGCACGTCTTTCACCTTCGCGCCCAGCATCATGTTGTCGGCTAAAACATGGACCGACTCCTTGAATATCGCTCATAATTGGAACCATATCCATCCTTTTCCTTCTTATTCGGGCCCCCGCGCTTGTATTGTTGGGCTTTATCAACGATCGCCAAATTTTTTTAATATGTTTATTGAGCGGACGGATTCAGACGAACTGAAAATCACCATAGGTCGGAAACTTTTCAACAAGAAAAATCCCATGGTAATAAAAGGTAATAGGTGGCCATGGCCCCCCCGCCGTGCTGGCGCAGCAGCGCCCCTATAAAGAGGCGTTTCGGGGTCGCATTCTCGTACAAAGAAGTTTCTCTTCTTCGCCTCACTTTTTCGCTGTCGACGGCCGGTCGTAAAAAGTACTGGTCGGGGAAGCGCATCCTCCCCTTAGTCGGAGGTCCTCGCCTCATCCTTTTTTTTCGGCCGCGATGGTTACGCAGCGCTCCGGCTGCTATACCTACGCGGCAGAGATTCTCACCTCGCTTTCGGATCTGCGACGGCAGGTCATTTAATAACTAATTTGACAACGGTCGAGTAGGTTATTCGATCTCGTTGCAACGCTGACTGCGGTTGCGATTTCGCTCGCGCGTACGCTCCAGCGTGCGCGCCTCGTCGGCCTTCCTGGCCGAGGCGCGGGACCTAACAGCGCACGCTAGGTCCCGATATGCCATTTATTTCGGTTTGTCGCTTGCACGTACGTGCCGTCCGGGCGTACGGCTGGTTGTCGGGCGTCGGGTTTTTCCCTCTGCAAACGGTCAAGTGAAGGGGAGATTTTTCCAGCGTCGTTGGGCACCCTCTCCCCAACCGAATGCTACTACTAAAAATTCTCAACAAGTATTAAAGAATAAAGTTGGATAGCTTCTAGGCCTTGCCGCGCCGTGTACGGTGCGTATACGCTACGTATACGGCTCATTCTCTCCCAATATACGTTGTAACCAATACTACTGCACTGCTAAACTGATGAGTGAATAGGTCTCTAGAATAGAGTATGTAACAACACTAGTGAATACAACCTATAGATATTATCTTAGTCTCTCAAGCTCAGTTGCAGTTAGAATCTCTTAACATTTAATCATATCTGCAATGGGGATACTATTTCAGGCGGAGTAGTGAAAGAGGCCTGGCCGTCTGGGGTAGGAGTTATACTCGGTGTCTGACTGAGTACCGATGCCGGCTTCTTTGACAGCCCGCGAAAGAGACCCCCGGGTGCGGGCTTGGACATACGATATCGAGAAGAGAGCAGAACTGTCTATTAGTCTTGCTTCCGTGCTTGACACAGTGAAACCGGTCAACCTGGTCTGTCGTTTGCGTCTAGCGTTACAGGTACTGTACTAGACGCCCAGGACAGCCAACGAGAGATTGCTTCGAGCTAACTCGGTAGCCTCGGTCAGCACCGTCAGCCCCAATTTCGATAAAATACAACATTTGCGTTCCTGGATTCATTTGCAAGCGTGAGTGAATCGTGAATTGCGCTCGAAAACGAGAGGTGGAAAGACACCGGCGTTTTAGACCTAGATAGGCACAAGCTCCCGGATCCCACGCGACTCCGTATTTCCTAGAAGAGCGACGCTGGCCGATCCTCTCGGCTTAAGTTGAAATCCATCAATTAAAAGCGACGACGGGAGGACAAGGTAGCGAACTATGTTCAACAACCAGAAAATGAGAAACGTAATGGCCGACTGAAGTATGAAACAATATAAATAGCGCTAGCGGCGAGTCTTGGACTTGCCGCTCGCAAATGGGATGCGAGAATGTCACAGCCGGGTTAGCTCAGGATGTACGCCGACAGCAAAATGCGCTCCGCCAACGCTCTCTTACTCCTAGCTGGCATTGCCGGCGCAGCAATGCTGCCACCAACCCGAGTGGTTGAGCGAGCTGCAACATGCACGCCCGTGGCCGGCGGCAGCAGTTCTATCGACGACGTGCCAGCAATTCAATCAGCGATTGCAGCATGTCCATCAGGCACGATCGTGATACCCCCGTCGTCAACGTACTATATCAACTCAGTCTTCAGCTTCAAGGGCTGTGTGGGCTGCACGCTGCAAGTTGAGGGTCTGCTGAAGGTTGCGAGCAACACGGACTACTGGAACGGCAAGAGTGCTATTTTTGACAGTGAGCCGCATCCCAAAACTATTCAAACCAAAACCTGAGAATAGCCGTTAATATCATATGTTGTGCAGTGTCCGGCATCACAGGGGCCACAGTCTACTCCTCGACCGGTGCCGGCGTGATCGACGGCAACGGGCAGAACGCAGTGAGTAGATCTCGGAGTTATTTTCTTCTTTTTATGGCTACTTTGAAAGCAGAATGTTTCCTTTCTAGGCCAATACAGGGCCTAGAAGCTTCCAAAGTCCTCATAAACACATTCAGAATAGTGATAACTGACTCCGAGTGCTCTAGTGGGATCGGTTCGCGACGGACTCGAGCTACAAACGGCCGACACTGTTCTGGATCAACGGGTCGAAGAACGTGGTCGTGCAGAACCTGCGGTTCAAGAACGCGCCGAACGTGTTCCACTCGGCGCGGGGCGGCAGCTCCAACATCCAGTACCTCAACATCGACCTGTCGGCGACGAGCAAGAGCGCCAACCTGCCCAAGAACACGGACGGCTGGGACATCGGCCCGGCTTCTTACGTGACCATCGCCGGCGCCAAGGTGACGAATAACGACGACTGCGTGGCGTTCAAGCCCGGCGCCAGCTATGTGACCGTCACCGACATCACGTGCATCGGCAGCCACGGGCTGAGCGTAGGCAGTCTGGGCTCCAAGGCCGGCGCGACCGATACGGTGCAGAACATCTACGTCAAGGGGGCCACGATGACGGACTCGACCAAAGCCGCGGGCATCAAGCTGTACCCGGGGGGTTCGTCCCACGGGACTGCCGTTGTGCGCAATGTTACTTGGGAGAACATCGTCGTCGACAACTCCGAGTACGCATTCCAGATCCAGTCATGCTATGGCGAGGACGCGAGCTACTGCGCCAGCTCGCCGAGCACCGCTCAGCTGTCCGAAATCTACGTCAAGGGGATCTCGGGAACCACGGCCTCGAAGTACAGCCCGACCACCATGAATATCAACTGCCCGGCAGGCGGCACTTGCGGAGTTACACTGAGTGGTGTCACTGTTAAGCCACCAAGCGGATCGGGGAAGGTGCTCTGTGCTAATACCCCGAGCAGCTTGGGTGTTACTTGCTCCAGTGGTGCGAGTGGTTGAGAGGAAATATCTCCTCAGAAAATGCATACTAGATAAAAAGAATGAGATTATTATGATTTTGCTAGCAGCGCATCTTTACACATAGTGTTCCGATGCTGTGTCCTAAAATAGGGGTGAATGCCAGTTCTAGTACATCTACTTCCAAGAGTGCAGTTCAAGATCTATTAATGAATGTCCTCGTGTATTAAAACGCAACCTATGTGTCAACTCAAGAAGCGGCTAGTGCAATAATGAGTGAGTGATTAAAACTTTAACTTTGTACCGAAAATATAGGAATTAGCACCGCTCATGGATCGCTAACCCAGCCCCCATCAACAACATAACTGCTCCCCGTGATCGCGCTGGAATCGTCCGCCGCCAAAAAGAGAATCAACCTCGCGACCTCCTGCGGGCCCAGATCCCTCTGAATCGTCTGCGCCGCCATGACCTCGGCACGGTACTCCGGCGTCAGCACCTCGTCGATCTGTCTCTGCGTGGCAATGGCGCCCGGCATGACGGAGTTGACTCTGATCCCCCACTTGCCGAACTCCTTGCTATGCGTGCGCGTCATGCCCATGACCGCGGCCTTGCACAGCGTGTAGACCGGCAAGCCCGTCGCGGGGATGCACCACGTGATGCTGCCCATGTTGACGATGTTGCCTTTCCCCTTGGCCCGCATCCCCGGCAGCACGGCCTGCGTCAGGAAGAACTGGTGCCGCAGGTTGACGTTGACGTCGAGGTCCCACGATTCCGGCGTGACGAGCTCCGTCCCGACGCGCGTGCGCGCCCCCGCGCTCGCCGCGTTGTTCAGCAGGATGTCGACGGCGCCGTGCTCCGCGACCACGGCCTCGGCGCACGCGCGCAGCCGGTCCAGGTCCGTGACGTCGCAGTGCATGAACTTGGGCAGCGGCGGGCTCTGGGTCTCCGCGGGGTACGCGGCGCGCAGCTTGTCGAGCAGCTTCGTCGCCGACGCCTCCGAGATGTCGAGGAACACGACGCTGCACCCCTGCTGCCAGAACATCTCGACGCACTATAACCACTGGAGTTAGCAATTACTCTTTTAGGGAAATTTGGTTTTCTTGAAACATGCTCCCGAAACATACTCCCGGCACGTTTCGGGAGCCCTCCCAAGTTACTAAAAAGGGAAGAAAATGACTCCAGCGGTTACTTACGGCCGCGCCAATGCCCTCGGCGCCGCCCGTGATGAGCACCGTCTGGCCCCGCAGACTGGGGTATGTGGCGTAGTTCTGGGCCATGGCTGACTTCTTACGGGAGTGGGAATTGTATACTATTCAGATTCGATGCTATCTACTAGTTTCAAGATAACTCGAGGGCAGGAGTATGGACATGCACGGGACAAAGAAGGTCAAAGGGGGGTTCCCGAGAAGTTTACGAGTATTGACGAAAGCGCTTCCGTCTGGCTTCGGTTGTCTTAAAACCCAAGACATCGTATGAATGGGGGGGTGAGAACCCACATCCGCCGACCGGAGTTGCAGTTTCGGGTGACCATACCCGCCGGCGGGCTTTAGAGACTACCAATCTAGGCGTGCTTACTTTAGGTACCTATGTGCACATAGTTTGCGGCGCTGTGACATACCATCTAGTCGACAAAACTCACGAGAAAAGAAGAGATTGCTTCCGATGTCGTCGTATATAGGACTATGCCCTTCTAGCGCTTATAGTGTGTCACTGAGTCTACGTCAACATGTCACTTGCTGAGAGGGGTGGCATATTCTACAGATGGCTTTACTGAGTTAATCACGAATCACGCAGGATAGAAGATGAGACTAATGATGGGGTTGAGAATGGTGTGCTGATGTGATTCTTCTTTCACATGCGCACTTGTATATTGGGTGATAACTATGCTAGGGGAGTTGTGTGGTTGTGTAATGATACCCGTGTGATCCAATCTATACCACCACTCCAGCCCATGCCCAAAACTCAACCCAACTCCTCCGCTAACAATGCCTGGCCAGTATGCTCCCTAACGCCCGTGTGCGGTGCGAGAATGTCCGTAGTCTAATAACGATGCCGGTAGACTGGTAAGAATGTTCGTGGTCTAATAAGGATGTTCGTGTTCGATCCGAAAAGCAGCAAAAGACAAGCAGAGAAGAAACGAAAAAGAAAAGCAAAGTAGAAAAGTGGTTTTTTTTTTGGTGGGTTTGTGGGTTTTCAAACTTTTTTTTCTTCTTCTCGTTTAGTGATATGGGTGCTGATGTCTAAAGGCCAATTTCGTCGTGGCCATGATTTCGAATGCTTGCTTCGTGGAGACCAATCTTACTGTGACTCAGGTTCCCAGCGTGGAATACCGAGTTCCTCGCGATAAGTCGTCGTTTGAACGGGGTCGGGGTCGGGGCAGCCACCAAAGCGACGTGGAGGCATGCAGTCGCTCAGGAGTCTTTGGCGGACAAAGACTTTACCGAACTTCATGTGTTCGGGGTCGAGTCTCTTGACGTACTTCTTGTCGTCGTACTGAGAAGGGTCGTCGACACTAAGCGGAGTCAGAAATTACCTGTGGTAAAACATATGCTAATTCAGCAAACGGAGAATACTTACTACTGGCCTCGAGGCTGGGGGAAGATTACATCATCCCATCCGCTACCATCGCTTGAACTCGAATCTCGACGATGACGCCTGGGGCCAAACTTATGCTCCATGAAAACACGTGGTCGCTTTGGTCGCTTGGCAGGCTTAGGAGGCTTGGGAGGCTCTTCGACAGGCTGTTCGACAGGCTGTTCGACAGACTGTTCGACAAGATCGGGAGAATTGGTGTATGGGTTTTTGCCTTGGAAGAGGGCGATCAGGTCATCGCGTCTCGATTTTGCCGCAGTTGATCCCGAGGAGTTTTCAGAAGACGCCTGGCGGGACTGGCGTGAGTAATTAGAGGATGTCTGACGACAAGTGATCGACTAAATCATCTCCGTCAAAGTCGTTGGGTCGCCGGTCTTTTGGGTATCGCTTGCCGTGGTTCGTCGACTCAAATTGCTTACTGAGCTGCCCCGGCTGAAAGTCCGGCGATTGATTGAAATGCCATCAATGACTCTGTCGCCCAGCGTGTCGCTTCGGTTCAAGTTGCTTCGGATCGAGTTGCTCACAGAGCTACCACGACTGACGGGGACTTTTCCTTCCATGACTTTGGCTGGAGGGGGAGGCTGCACCATCCATCGAACAGTACCCTTGAAAGGGGGGCGTCGCACAATCGGAGGATGGTAATCGTTGACTGGGGGTGGGTAGACGACCGGCATCCATTCGCCGCCTTCTTCATCTTCATCGTCGCTATTGATCATGATATCCTTAAAACTCGATTCAATGGAGCGAATTGCCGATGATCCCGCGTGCTTAATCGCGCCCATCAGCTTGTGGCCGGTTCGAGACAAGTCCGAGCCCCATAGCTCCTCGTCCTCTCGCTATTTAGGGGTCATGAGTCAGCAATTACCGTTTGTAAGAGGGGGCAGGGGCAGGCATCAGAGCACAAGAGACTCAAAACACCGTAATATCAAAGACATCTTGTTCATAACTTACCTGGTAGCGTTTGTGGTTCCAATCATGTGGGAGAGTAGTTGCCGATTGAGGAGACAATCTGTACTTCCCATTCTCAAGTGCAGGCGAAGTGCTGGTGATGCTCACATCGCTGCCGTGGCCAACGCTCGCGTTGGGCTTTTCGTTCTCCTTTTGCGGGGAGACGATGGTCGGGTTAGCAGTGTTGCCACTACTAACGATCTCGGTTTCGGGAGGTTTGGTGGGGGGGACGACAGTGGTAGTAGTCGTGGTCGTGGTCGTGACCGTAGTAGAGTTGACGATGCTGTTGACGCCAACTTGAGCCGTGTCCCCGCCAGGACTGGTCGAAGGTCGCTGACTAGAAGTCTTGTGCTTTCTGCGGTCCAAATGTGGACCCACTGCAATGTTTCACATTAGTAAGTGCCATCTCGGTCGATAAGTGTGGAGGTTCGTGAAGGCATAGATAGAGAGAGAGTGAGTGGAGGAAGAGGGAACTACGAAATCACTTACTTATGATCTCCTCCGTCCAGTAGGGGTTCGTGGCGAATGGTTCTGGCTGTTGGTAGCCCTCTCGATTGGAGCCGTCTCGTTCCTTTGCCTCTCGCTGTCTCTTGGCCTGTTGCTTGAGCTGGCGTTGGTGGGCTGCTTGGTGACATGGAGAGCAGGCAACCACGTAGAAGACCAATGATTGAAGTGCAATGAAGAAAGACATTGTGAGTGAGACGAAACGAAATTTCTGATGAAGAGAAATGTGTGATACTGAAGCACGAGAAGAGGTACTGACGCCCAGGATGTGAAGACTGGGGGTTCAGCGGTTGATAGTTGACCTCAAAGTGCTATGATAAGAGAAGTACGTGATAGTCAAGTGTATGAGAATAAACCGTACGATGATCAATGATCAGAAAACTTGGGAAATGTGCCAGTGGCGTTCGCAATGAGAATTGTTCAATATGCAGTGCAGTGCTGAAGCAATCGTATGTGTGTTTGGAATATGGAAGATGGGAAGAAAATAGAGATCATGGGCGGGAGGAGAGATCTTTTTATACCCAGACAGACGAAGTCCCAAAACTCTATTCTCAGCGTCCAGATTGACCAAGGTGGCAAAAATCATAGTGTCCTAACATCCGAAGCCGTAAACTCTCCTCAAATCGTGTGCCGGACTACGCTGTTGGGGCTATATACGCAAGTTGAGGCCATGTGTGCGTGGACTGCGTGAGATAGGGGTAAATTGAGTTGTACACGCAGCTCGAATTGAGTTCCGGTAAGTGGCAGATCATTGACGCGTCAATTGACGCTGCCGCTGGTAAGTTACCGCGCGGGCATCTCGCTAAGTAAAGATTTCAGATGCATAAAGGAACAGAACGAGTGAAGCCGCCCGCGATGCGGGAATATGCAGGATTGAGACAAACGAAGAAGGTTTGGCAGGAGATGGATAGATTAAGGTAGCATGGAAGACCCGGAACGGAGGGGAAAAGTGGACTTGGCTGCAGCGCTAGGGCTGCCTAGAGGAGCTAGGGGTCGAGATCGATCCCTCTCCGCCCCCCTGGGCAGACCCTGGGGTAATTAACCAAGCCCCTGGTATCATATTAAGTGAGGAGCTCAGCTTCTGCTATACCTACTAAGTACCCACATTGGAACCGAAAGGGTCTTGCAGATCTCAGTGAGAGTTTAGTATAGATCTCCTAAAAAATTCGAACGGGTGTCCGCCAGTAGTTTCACTAACTATCTCGCGGACAAGAATTCAATGAGGGTATTGCTAACCAAAGCTACTACCAAAGAAAGATACCGAGGTGTCGCAATGTATTTAACCCTAGTGAGCGATTTAAGTTACTGTTGCTGACTGCTTACGTATTGGGTTAGGTGAGTCGTGCCGGGTCTAATAATAACCCTGCGACATTCAACAGCGATCTCAAACAAACTATATCTATCTAGTTGCCTACTTAAACCTACTAACATCTAGGTATCCTCCATTAACTAGCGTCATCCTCTTCCGCCGCCGTCCAATCTAGGTACACAACATACTTAGTACCAAACAGCCATCTCTCAACTTTCCGGTCCTCGTTGAGCCTCGTTGAGGTAAAATCTTATGCGTAATCGCCTCTTTTAGTGCCTTAGCTCACGTAATCCGAGGCCACGCGATATGTACTTATAGTTAAGTATATAGGATCGCCCTTGCATTGCGCCCGGTCAAGTCACGGATCTGCGTGCGTCCCAGATCGAACATTAAACATCGCATTGCTGTGGGAGCATGCATATATCAGCTGTACCTATGCTTGATGTCGTGCACTCCGTCTACCCCAGGCTTGGCATGCAGGTACCGCTGCGGAAGAGCTGTCCTCGTGATGTCTCAGATCCCCTCTGCGCTCTGCATAGTGGTGTGCTGGACGGGCCCGTCATCCAATAGACCACCACTATTTCCCGCGTTCAGGCCTCTCTTCTCCATTTCACGGGTTCATTTCACAGACGGGCACGGAAGAGATCCCGCCATTTCAATAACTAATCTGCCGGAGCCAGAAAATGGATTGTGGGGTAGTCCGGACTACTTCGACTCCAGAGCGCCTCGAATGTCCGCTCACTAGTAAGTTTTCATAGATTTAAGCTTATAGTACAGCTCGTTCCCATGTGAACCGTCGGTGTAGTCATATGCTTTTCTGCAGGAACGAAGAGTTTGAGTTGTTATGCCAGCCGAAGTCCGACCTGTGAGCCCGAAGCGTATAATCTTAATTACACGTCCTTCACTAGACACGTCAGTCTCTTCCGGCATGCGGTTCGTACGGCCGGCCGCGCACTCCGCGACTACCGACGTCATCATCGGCCGTGGGATGTGGATGTAAGAGAACGCCTATATATTAAGAGGCCAGCGTACGTTTGCACCTTTGTTGCCACTCTCTTATATAGCTTGGGAGAAGCAACTACATGCCACAGTTGGCCAACGCTCTCTTCCTAGAATAGCCATGGCAGCCAAACACATAATCGCCTGCACATATCTTCGCCATCTAAGTCAACTGGCTTCTTTCCCACAATGTTCCCTTACGACCTGCTCGAACTTAGTAGTCACCATGCCGTCAAAGCACTTAGCATTTACCGGCAAGACCCCACTCCCATTGCCGAACGCCCGACGAAGCTCCGCGTATTCAATCCTCATTGCATCACCCCCCTTACTAGCCGCCTCGACCTCGGACTCTAGGTCTTCAAGGGTAACGTATGACCTCTCAACTCTCTCATGCAAAGCCCTCTCCAAGATCTCCGCGGCCTCTTCCCAGCTAACTCTATCGCCAGAGAAATACGTAATATCGTCCCAGCCGCCGCGTGGCGTGAATAACAGCCGAACAACAGCCCTTGCGATGTCGTCCGCCATCGTCATGCTAATCCTATCCTTCGGATTCCCCAAAATCACGGCCCGCGGAGGTTTGGCCTCTAGGTTTACCGGTAGAATACCGGAAAACTCCGGTGGCAGGTCGGCGAAGTATTTTTTACTGCCGCGCGGCAGGAAGAAATCCATTATGATTCCGTTACAAACTAGCGTGTACTCTATGTTGTGGACACGACACACATCTCTAGCATGCTCGCGGAAATGCAACTTGTCCGCCTCGGAAGACGGTGGGGTAGGGAATCTTGCTACGTCGTTAGCGTACTCGGCCGGTATGAACCGGGTAATGCCTTCTGCCACTGCCGCTTTGAGAAGATTTCGGTGGCTTCGGGCCACGGAATTGGGGTTTCGGAGGTCGACGATGAAGGATAATATCGTGTCTGCTTGTGCGGACCGAAGAGCCGCTCTTAGAGAAGAGACGTCATCATAGTCGACAACCTATGTCGGCTTGTAAGCAGTCTCGGGTCGGCCTTCAACTCTCGTGGCAGGGTGGCAAATTACATGGTCAATACTAATGAATAAAAGCTTAAAAGAGGTGGCGATCTAAAATGCTTTGACCCTAATTCGTGACGGACCGCAAGACAGGCCTCACAACCTACCTTAATAACAACACCCCTCCCTTCAAGTCTAAGCTTTAGCGAACGTGAGAATACAGTCACGCTGAATCGACCGCTTTCGAGCAGAGCATCTAAGACATGCTTTCCTGACCAGGGTTAGGCGAGGTGCCCAAATGCAGGAGTTAAGGTTGAGCTGATGCCTTAGGTGACTCACCAAGACTGCCCAGTCCAGCGATGACGATGTTCTTGGACATTTTTGTCAGACGAGCATTTGACCATATATAAATATTTAGTATATGGGCACAGAGTTTAGGGAAGGCCGGTATACACGCGGCTCCAGTAAGACAAGAAGGAATTCCGGTCAACAGTTTCGAGGCGGCAAGATGAATTTAATATACTCCAGGAAGCGGGCATAGAACGGCGGACAAAACAAGCCATCTATATACCCCCAAACCTTCTTTTCTATTTCTCTATGATGACGGTGCCTAAGTCAATTTATGTGTAGTGCGTAAATTGGACGCGTGAGTCACGGTACATGACACGCGAACGAAGTTAAAAATACGGACTTCATAGTCGAACTTAGAACACGCCAATCGCGCCAAACCATGTGACTTGATACGGAGTGCCAAGTCTCTTTTGAAACTACTTGCTGTGCTAAGCATTGCCACCCTATGAATTTTCGGAGCCTATTGTACAGCTAAGTATGTAAACCACCTAGAATAGGCTTGGTGGTCATGGTGATCTTAAAGCCGATAACTGTCGATAGCTGGCCAAAAAGAATGAAAAATTGAACGACCATCGCTAAGGCTAGATGACCTAAACCTGGATATACAGATCGTTCAGTGAACAGCGAATAAATCATCTACGGCACTCTGGACTGCATCTCGGGCACGTTTGTTCGTATCACTGAAGCAAATAGCCTTCTTTTAAGGTAATATAATATCTCTTATCGTTCTATGCTCTGCCCATCCTCCACTTTTTCAATGTGTATTACCTAGATGGGTCCTTGCATGAAAGCTAGGTTGTGCAACTATCTAGGTACGGTAGCTTCGAACACCTCCAGGATTTTGTAGGATTCTTGAACAATCTCAAAACTAACCGGGCGATGAATAAAACCGTTCTTGCACAAAGAAATGGTGAAAAGGGGACAGTGGTGGGGGTTCGTTGATCGACGGTTGGCTCTGTACTGAGGTGAAGCTGCTGAGTAGTGCTACCACTAGATTGGCCGCCTTATCCGTGATGGGTCAAAATAGCGCGAATATTGTGATTTGCCGAGCGAGTCCTAATACGCCTCCCTGTGGTTGCTCGTAGCAAATAAAGTGTACAACAATCAAACAATGATATAATGCGAGAGTGGCTGGCGCTGCCTTCTTTTTGAGGCATCCAGAAACCGTACGCCTGGATTCATCAATCCAATTCCCAATTGCAACGTAGCAAATATGTCCGATGCCTGTGGCGTGCGATGTAGGGTGTGGTGGCGTAGAGTAGTGTACAGGGCAATCGCTAGTCTAAAGATGAAAAAGAGTTGGAACTGCCGCACTGTAAGTGGGAAGATATTTTTTGGTAACGAGCGCGGTCGTTGAGTGGTCCCCAAGGTTCGACTAGCTCAAGCGAATCATACATCCCATTCCTCCTCAGGCTCTTCGTCATCTTCTACTTCATCGGGTGTCAATGCAGCGAACGAAGAGCTGCTGCTCGTGATAGTGGGTTTCTTCGCGCTATTGGCTGGTTTGGAGCTCGCTGGGGTCGCGGCTGTGGTGCTGCCGTTGGTAGGTTGGCTTGGGGTAGCAGAGGCCTCAGCCGAAGTATCCTTCTTCTTTCCCTTCTTCTTGGTCTTAACTTCATTCCATGAATCTTCTTGTCGAATCATCTCGAGCTGCTCCTCTTCCGATGGCAAACCCGACCATGGATCCGATGTACCCTTGGCCGCAGGAGCGACTGGGGCAGAAGCGGGAGCCTTAGCAGGCTCGGCCTTCGGCTTCTGCTCGAAGGTGTCTAGTAGCTGGAGAGGAGCGCTGCCATTGTCTGATTGAGAGTTCCAGGCATTCTGTGTAGCTACAAAAGTAGACCCGTCCTTTGCAGGTCGACCTTCGGCGATACGAGCAGTCCGTCGCTGCTGTTCCATTTTGACCTTGCGTTCCTTCTCCTCCTCTTCACGGGCTGCCTTAGCTGCCTCTGCTTTCTTGCGGTTCTGTCGTTGTTTCTTGGTCTCGACGGGCTCAGAAGCCTTGGCCTTTCGCTCCTTAGGCTTTTTGACGGAGTCGGTGCCTGTGAGGCGGAGGACGGACGGGCCGGGAGCTACGGGCTCAAGCATGTCGGACACTCCGCTGTCGGCGGCGACGACGACGGGCGAACCCTGGGGGGATAGGTCATCATCAGCATCGCCGGTGGTGGACGAGGGGGCTGAGATCTTGTCTGGTATGATCTCTTGGGCTTTGGATTGCTTGACGGATTTCTGTCGCTTGTCTTCCGACTTCTTGGTACTGAACTTGGTGCCAGCATGAGTATTGGACAGCTGGCGGGCGAAGTCCCGGTCGGCCTTCTTGTCAGCGATCTCTGCCTCTTCCCTATCGTAGCTGGGGCCAGAGATAGTCGGCTCGCTTCGCTCGGAGGCGGACGGATTAGGTTTGGGCTTCGGTTTTAAGGCTTTTTCGGTCTTTTTCTTGTCAGTCGCGATGTCTCGGTCGCTATGTTTGGTGGGCGCCTTGATAATATGGGATCGGCGATTTTGTTCCTTCTTTTGTGAGGTATAAAACCAGACTCCGAGAACGATGGCGATGACGGCATAACCACCCATAGTGGTATACGTCGAATGGTCCTTTCGCATATCCATGGTAGAAGACTATTGCGATCGGTCTGAATGACGCAACTAGGAAAGTGTAAAGAGAGAACCAAGGAGATTGGTTACAGAGATAAGGAAATAATAGCCTGAGAAACCGAAGCTGGTTCGATACTGGGACGATCGATATAGGGAGGTAGGTACACGAGTCTTGTGAAACAGGATGGTGAGACGGGCTAGATTAGTGGTGAAGGGGCCCGGCTTGGGGGATGAAAGCGGGAAGGAATACGGATAGCCGCAGTTTGAGACTTCTGCGTGGAAGTTGAGTAGGTAGATGATGGGTCAATTGAGTCTGCGGCAGTGCTTGGTGATGGGCAGTCAGGCCAGATCAGCAGTATGGAAGTGAAGGTATTTCCGGCCACGATACAGCCGAGAAGAGCTCTGGACCCTGCACTGCCAAGAAGACACCGGATGGTACCGAGCGTAACAATGATGTGCTAGATGGGACGAACAAGGAAGACAAGGACGATAAAAGTTGAGCTGGGTCAGGTCGGGACCAAGTCGAGTTGAGTGCTTGCGATGGCAATTGGCGCAACGTAGATACTCAATAGTTCAATGTTCACCTTGGCCAAGGTCCTTCGTTGCAGGTATGTTGGATGCACGGGAATAGGGTGATCTGTCGTCAACTTGGATCAGGGGTTTCGAGAGAGCCTTCAGTCAGTGAGTGGAGCAGAGGCTACCTACCTAACATGGATAAATGAGAGCAGATGGAGCTGCCAGTCCTACCTGAGACCTCTAACCCCATTGGTGGTGGGAGGAAAAAGCGTGTGCTGATTGGATGATTCCTGTTCTGTTGTGTACAGGTACAAACACTGTACTGCAGGCTGTACTTCAAGAAGGTACCTTAAAGCTAACCATCTGTCGGTTCCTCGGCAGTGTTCAATAATGATTGCCTTGCAACTCCGTTATAATGGCTCGCAAATAGAGCCTATATAAGTATGATCATAACGAATATTTACTACTATTACCTGGGTCTGCTCCTGATTGCTAGCTATAGTTGAGTTGTGCAGCACACCTTCACACAATCGAGTCTAGTTACATATTTGCCCTCGCAGGCCTCGTTGAGCTCATGACCAAGACATGTCTCCTTTATTAGTAATAAGTAGAAGTCAAGTCAAGTCAAGTCTATGAGACATCAAACTTTATGCAACGCTCACTAAATGTAGAAGGAGATCGAATGCCCTCTCAGGTGTACATTTACAAATACTCCTCGGGGATGGTGATGTTGGTTCGTTTAGGTACTCTCCGAACACTCAGGGTAGCACGTGGTAATGATCTTGGTTGAAATTGACTGCTAACCTATCAAGCATTTCAAACGTATTAAACCAAAACCAGCTCACATACGCATAATGCGACCTCGAACGCTGAAGTCTTAATGGCTGTGCTATCCAACAACGCCTTGGCATTGAGACTATTCGTATGTATATCTCCCGCTGTGAGAATGAGAGTGAGAAAATTAACACGCCGTGACTCACTCATTAACAAATAGCCCATGTACAATTGCTAAGGCGATGGGCTCACATTCACCAAACACGGGTATTGAGACAAGGTCTAGTAGAGTCGTGCATATAAGGAAGCTTGAGGAACGCTGAGCGCAAACTACCTCCTACCTAACCTAGACACCTACCTAGGTAGTCAGAGCAGAGCAGAGCAAAGTAGATAGAGTGGTAATAGGCGGTACCTGCACTAGCTAGCACCAGACCACGAATCGCGAATCGGCGCCCGGCGAGTGGTTGGACAAAGCAATCGGGGACGCAGTGCCAATCCAACGATCCGAGCAATCACATCGCACCGGTGCTCCGCTGATGACCGACGGATAGGGCGTGCCAAAGACAAGGCGCGCCCCTCAATCCACTACGTAGTCCAGGCTAGATCGATGGAGCTGGCTGCACACCTGCTCTTATCGAGCAAACTTAAAAAAGAAGCCCAACTGTTTCTTGCCCCATGCCTGAACCTTGCCATTTTATAGATTGATTGATTGACTTATTCTGCTTCCATTTTGCCTCGTTTCGCGACTAATAGATAGGAATCCCAGCTCGCAATCATGACTCCGAAGAGACGAATTATTATCGATACGGACCCAGGTCAGTCAGCTCTCGCCTACCATCATCCCTGAGAATGAGGGGCATAAAAACGCCAAGACTTGCCTGTTACAGTTGATATGTGAAATGTACGAGACAGAAATGAGGACTGCTAACAAGTACGTGCTAAAGGTGGCGACGATACGTTGGCCATGCTGCTGGCACTGGCGTCCTCGCCCGAGGACCTCGAGGTCATGATGATCTCGGTGACGTACGGCAACATCCCGCTGGAGGGCTGTGTGCGGAACGTCGTGGGGCTTTTCAAAGTGCTTGATCACGAGATGGAATGGCGCAAGGCGCAGGGCAAGCCCCTAGGGTTTGAGGCTCTACGGACTTACAAACCTATCGTAGCCATGGGACCCGAGCACGCCCTAGAGGACGAGATCTTGATGGCCGATAACTTTCGTGAGTCTCTTCAGTATACTAAACTACGCCTTAACACTCCTACTAATCACCACTCTAGACGGCGCTGATGGGTTACATGGCGTCCATGAAGCCGTAAGTTGACGATTTGTGATCCCCTGAATACCTAATCTAGGTCGGATGACTGATAGAAAAGGATAGCATCCTCATCTATCACCCGAGGAGACCTGGAAGAGCGTATTCAAACATGATCACCCAACTCCTACTGAGGTGCCATCCTACTATCAATACTTCACGCCCTCTAAGACCCCGGCGCACTTGGAGATTCTAAGAATCCTGAAAGAGGAACCGATTGATACAGTCTCCATATGCGCAATGGGCCCGTTGACAAACCTAGCATTGGCCGCAGCTGAGGATCCAGAGACCTTCTTGAGAGTTAAGGAGATTGCCGTTATGGGTGGGGCGGTTGAGGTTGAGGGCAATGTTACGCCCGTAGCCGAGTTTAACACATTTGCCGATGCGGTGGCTACCGCACGAGTGTTTGCTCTAACATCCTCTACCCCCTCTTCTACCATGCCGCCGGTACCCAGACCTAAGTCCACCCTGCCGGCCTATCCAGAGAAATTGTCAAGGCGGCTCAACTTAAGCTTATTCCCCCTTGACATCACAACACCCCATCTTTTGAATTTGAACTTTTTCGTAGAGACAATCAAGCCGCACGTGGCCGCCGGAAGCCCATTGGCGACGTGGGTGAACACCTTCATGACAGGAATCTTCCGGCAAATCGTCTCCATGATCGGAGATGCGGAGGAGCCTGGCCTCTCCCTGCACGACCCGCTGACCATTTGGTACATGCTCACGGGCTCAAGTCCCGAGTGGAAGCTAGCCAAGAACGCGCCTGAGGATATTCGCGTTGAAACGGCTGGGCAGTGGACTCATGGGATGCATGTGTCGGATCGTCGAGGAAGAGTACGCGCCGACGGCAAAGCCAAGGAAGAAATAGAGGGAGACGAAGACGGCTGGCTGAGCTCGAAGAGAGGAAACAGAATCAACAGATATGTTAGTAGTCCTGGCTACGAGGCATTCGCGCCGTACCTACTTGAACGTTTGTTTTGAGTAGATATCATGTTCCAGGCAGTTCCCAGAGATATTTCCCGGCGGGTAGTCATGCTTAGAGCAAGATCGGGCCATAGAGGTGTCAGCAGAGTGCAGGATGTGGCGGTATCATTTGGCAAAAAGCATACCCTATAGCGAAACCCAGCGCAGATTCAAGACATGACCCCTAACGCCAGCAATGCAATTTCCATAACAAAGACTAATATCGTGCTCCTCTGCTTCGTGATTATGTGTGCTTGATACCACCAATCGCCGAACCTTTCACTTGTTCCCAGTTGATGCTACTGTCAAGGGCTTCATCGACCAAGCCTACCACACAGACGTTGTCTCCCCGTACGATGTAAAGGCCGAGAGGCATCTCCGTGGATCCCTCTTCGTCATCTGGAGTTCGTATAACGCGTTCAACTGTTTGTCCTAAAACCTGTGATAGAACCGTTTGTCAGCGCTTCGAGCGACATCCGAAGGGAGTGCCAGATAGATTACGTACCAAGTTTGTTTGCTGGTCGCAGCTTAATAGGTTTCCAACAAGGGTTCGCGAGTCGGCCGTGATGATAAGAACCTTTTCTAGCCGACCGTTAGAAATTTTATGGACCAAGTCTACATTTTGGAACCAGAAGTAAGAAAGGGAGGCTCGGGTACGGAACCGAGAAGCTCACGCACTGTTGACGTAGTTATGAAGATTAGACATTTTGCCAGATGGACCGCTGTCGGCGTCGGAATCGTTGGCTGAGGGCGACTGAACTAAATCGCAGCTGAGGGGGGACTAGGGCCGAGAGAGGTGAACAACGTGCTACGCGATATGACAGAGCTTGAGGTGTAATGCAAGCTTCGCTAGACTAGTTGCCGCCTCTGGGAGTAGGGTTTTGAAGCTTTCGGTTCCGGTTCCTGGGAGGGGAGCTCATAATCCTTGCAGGCTAGCTTACCTAACGGATCTGGGTACGAGTCTAGTTCAGGTACCTCGATACCTCTAAATGAGTTGCAGCTCCATTCCCGGCAGCATATTATTCCGGACCGGCTCAAGAAGTGAAAGCACATAGGTATGCCATATAAATCAGGTACGCTTCCTACAATCGATTATTACCAAGAGATTTTTACTGCCGCCACGGTTTACCAGTCTGAATGAGTAGTATATTTGGCGCTTACATGTTGCCTGTGCCTGCATACCGTCCGTATCGGCACCAAATACAACAATGCTCCGATGATGATCCCAACACCCTTGCTAACAGTACCACAATTCTTACCAACATTGAATACGAGAAACTTACCAACATAGGTAGGTAAATACATATGTAGGTAAGGGGCATTTAGATACCGGGTCGGGATTTGACCATTGAATTTAATATACATATTCGATTGGTACGCACTTTTCAACAGAGCATACTTCAAATCCCGTCGAGTCTAATTTACTGCTATTTGATTACAAAAGGCGTTCGTGTTTGCATTTGCACGACAGTGAATGTCGCCCCTTACTTATCGAGTTCGAAGATGCACGTCGAATAGGGGGTTTCTTATGGAATATCTACGCATATCCACACGGGTTAGACTAGACTTCGGAGGGAACAACAGCGAGAAACATTGATCTGATTGGCCGCATCCCCTTGTCATTCACGTTCAGCACGGAAGGGATGCAGCAGTACATTGCCGGGGTGCTCCACAGCGGCGATGTTTGCTCAGCCAATAGATTGCGAAAGACAGGCCTGAAACGACTCAAGCGCTCACTACTGCATGTTTCAAAGACAGCTGTCGGTGGGAAGTACGATGCTGTCCTGAGTGGCGCCCGCAAAAAACGATTGGGTTGGGGGAGTCAGATTCTTGAGAAGTACGGAGTACACTTAATTTATATGCAATTTCTTGATGAACACAGGTACAACACACCCAGGCCAACGCGGGCAAAGGAGGTGCGGGCAGAGAGGTGTGGGCATTCTGTGGGTTGAGTCAAGATAGTTCCTTAGCCTGTATATTCTGTACTGTATTCCCGACCACTTTATATAGGTACATATAAAGAACACGGCCGACCCGTCACTTTGGATATATCATCATCCTCACACCATCGCAATCATTTCCCGCTCGCCATTCCATTCCTTTATTTGCTAAAGAAAGGACTGTGTCCACTTCTTTGCTTGATCGTTCAAACCTTAGATAAAGCCTTTTTCGCCTCGCTTTGATCCATCACCACCAAAGGACACAAAGCCACCGTGCAGTCATATATATAACTGCGCTGCCGATCTTCAGAAGCCTCTGCTCCGGTCAAAACTCCTCGTGAAAATTTGGCTTTACTACTACTTTCATTCGTTTGAAACGATACTCTTACCTTTATACACTCCTTCGCTTCTCATATCGAGCTAGTCTCGCTACAAGCAACTTAAAACATCAAAATGAAGTTCTCCACGACTCTCTCCGCCGGCCTTGCTCTGGCCGGCATTACTACTGCTGCTCCCGTGGTTGCTCGGGCCGACAAGTCCGCAGCAGACCTCATCGGCGAGGTTGCGCCAGGCTCCCTCAAGTGCGCGAGTGCGACCGAGTGCCGCACCAACGTGCAGGCAGCGCCGTACCTGATCGACGCCATGGCCAAGTACGGCCTGCGCGCCCCGGGGCAGATCGCGGCCGTGCTGGCACTGACGGCCTACGAGTCGCACGACTACGAGTTCAAACACAACACCGACCCCGGGCGGCCCGGCCAGGGCACTAGCAACATGCAGATGATTAACTTCAACACCGAGTACGCGCAGTCCATCCCCGAGCTTAAGGACAAGGTCGCCGCCCTCGGCGCCATCACGGGCGCGGACAAGCAGAACCAGCTGCTCGCTCTCGTCAACACCGACCAGTACAACTTCGGCTCCGGCCCCTGGTTCCTCACCACCAAGTGCTCGAAGGACGTCGTTGACGGCCTCGCTGCGGGCACCGACGCCGCCTTCGCCGCGTACATGGGCTGCGTCGGCGTCTCGGTTACTAGCGATCGCCAGGAGTACTGGACTCGCGCGAAGACGGCTTTCGGCCTTTAATTAGACATATTCCATTGTGGGCAGCCACGGTTGCAGGACAGGCTTGAAAGGAGGGAGTTAGACCCCTACAGTATTTAGCTGGCTTCTGTACGGGTAGACCTCCATTTCGAATACAATATCAACTATCCCACTTTATCCAGTTCTATTCCATGTAAATAAGTTTTATCATTAGGTTTATGTTGATGCGGGGAATGGATTTATGCGTTACGGTTATGATTATAAGCAAAACCAATGTTCACTGCAGCATTTTGGCGCCATAGGCTTCACGCATTCACGCGGAAATTTCCACATGAATTGAATTAAGCATTTAGAGCCTTGACTTCTTAATCATGTTTGTGTAGATCATATGCATTTGTGGTAATTTTCTGATGAACTACTCTGTGTGTATGCCTATCCCCGTTCCCTGCATTTTTGTGTACCCAAGTGACGTATGTGATCAGACGGCCGGCGCCGTGTCACATTCGAAGGCGTGTTGCTATTTTCGCCCTTACTTAGCCAGACTAAATATACAAACATGTCTTCATTTCCGGGCCGGCCCTCCTCTGTTCCGAGTCCCGCTCCCTTACTCAAACCAAAAACTTGCTCACTATTCCAAATGGCTAATTCAGGAAACCCTTGAAGGGCAAAAAGTAATAGGTATTCAATCACCGCCAAGTATCAGATGTGGCAACGGCGCTGCAGGTGGATGGGACGGTGTACGAGCGGTTGGGGTCCGACTCCCACGTGACGGCCCCGTTGCTCGCGACGTTGATGTACTTGTACTGGAAGGTCGTGCCGGGCGCGATGTTGATCGTCGTCGTCCAAAGTGGGTTCGAGCTGGTATACTTGGAGGCGCTGAGCGCGATAGCGCTGCCTGCTGCCCAGTTGCCGAGCGCCGAGATGCTACCCACGCTGTAGTGGGAATGGGGCGTTAGTGCCATCGCGTGATCTTTATGAAAAAAGAAGACATTGGGGGCTGAGGGGGGAAGCGTCGACGACCAGTCACCGCATAGTCAATGAAGATAACAAGGGTATACGAAACGCCAAGGGCAAGGGAGGGGGGATAGAAATGAGAAGGAGGAAAGCCTTACACTTTGATCGTCTGTCCAACGGTGGTCGTGACGACTTCGTTGAATGTCACTGGCACCGTGGTGCAGGTTGAACCGCCGCCGCCGCTACCGCCCCCTGAAGTGCCTATTTACGACAAAGGATACAGTCAGCGATACGAAAACGGGATGAAATCACCGGTAGCTCAATATCCCTATCAAAACTCCCGCACCGCGTACCCCTCACTTCATTCACACCTACTTCTAGAAAAGGGGGCCAATTACTCACCGTTGCAGATAGAGCTTCCGCTCAGCTTAGCAGTCGGGAAAAAGACCTGGGTCGCGGGGCCCTGGGTAACCGATAGCGTGCCAGAGCTATCTGTGGTCGTCGTCGTGCACGACATGACCTCGGTGAGGCCCTGGTTGGCCGTAAATCCAGTATAATCACTCGTCAAGCTAACCGAGTAGCTCGAGCCGCTGGCGCCGATGTTGCTGTGTACGCTGACGATCTGGGCGCCGGCGAAGCCCTTGCGCAGCGTGATGGTGTTGGCGTTGGGCGACGTCGGCCACGCCTGGTAGTTGACGTAGTTGCTGTCGGCCTTGATGGCGAGGCTGCGGACCTGGTTGAGCTTCGTGATCCACGGGTACAGGTCGTTGTTGGTCGCGTAGCCCGACGTCCACAGCGCCTCGCGGTTGTTCGGGTCCGATGCCCCGCTGAAGTGCTGCTCCTGCCCCTGGTACACGATCGGGATCCCGTCCATCAGCATGCTGAACGCGATGGCGTTCTTGTCCAGCATGATGTCCGATGAGAGTGAGGCGAAGCGTGGGTTGTCGTGGTTCTCGAGGAACGAGCCGAGAGTCAGTGTCTTCATCTGTCCCTTCATCGTGTTGAGGCCGTTGACTAGGTTCGTCATCGAGCCCGAAGTGGACTGGAATGCTTGGGTCAACCAGAAATAGCTATATTCTAGTGTCAGCGGCCACATATTATAGACTACGTAGAACGGGAAATACATACACGGGGTAGTTCAGCGTGCCGGGGATGTAGTTTAGCCAGTCAGGGAATATCGATGGGTCGCCGTTGAAAATCTTTTTCACCAAGTCAGCTTCTTCCTCCTTTCCACGCAAACTGTTAATGGAAAAAAGCGTGGATTCACTTACTTCGCCGACAAGATAGCAGCCCGCAGCCGAGGTAAAACCAGGCCAGAAGTCCTTCTCGACTTCTAGCGTAGTGTCCATTCGCAGGCCGTCGATGCCATAGAAAGAGGTGAGGTTCTTAATCCACGCATTATACGTGGAACGCACACCAGAGTCCTCAGTCTTGACGTCCGGAAGCGGGACCGTGGTGTCGCCGAGCCAGCATTTGACGACTGAGGTCGCATCATTGAAGTTGATGGGGCAGTACGAGTGGAACTGAGAGGCTGAGTTGAAGGGGACGAATTGGCTATAGTCGACATTCGCGGGAGCCGTGTTTGCGGCGAAGTGGTTAACTACGACGTCGACCATGAGATACATGCCACGGTTGTGGAGTTCCGTTGAGAGCTGCTTCAAGTCGGCCGCCGTGCCGAAGTGCGCGTTGAGATTGTATATGTCCTGAGCCCAGTAGCCATGGTAGGGGTAGCTTTTGACGGAAGTTGGGAGTTAGATCGATGAGTGTCTACAATCTTGACATATGAGCAATATCTTACCCATAAGCCGTATAAACCTCAATATTCTTTACAATGGGGCTGATCCATATGGCAGTGAAGCCCATGTTTTGAATATCTGTGATCCGCAATTAGCACACCCATTGTTGAAATTATGATATTGCCATCTGTCAACTTCTCGAGGACCTCATGGTGCCCGAAAGTCTATGGCACTGGTTATAAAGCAAGGGTGCCCAGAGGAAAGTAAAAATACACTTAACGTACAATCCAATTTTGAGATCAAGCCTTGCCATGTTCCGCCGCAGTATGAGCGAAGATCGCTGCATGCCGACGTCGAACCATCCGGGCGAGCGAAACGGTCAGTCAAGACCTGATAGATCGACTGCGTGGTCCAATTCGCGGTGGATAGCGCTTGAGTGCTGATGGGCGCGAGGGCCGCTAACAACACCGACGACAATCTCATCGTGAAGATCCCTACCCAAGGAGACGAACAGAGTGAGGATTGATGAGCGAACCGAAGTGAAAGACTCTGAATGCCAAGCCTTTATTTATGTCTATGGACGCTGCACTCAGCAATGGAAGAGGCGACGATCGGCATCACCACCAGAACGTGAAGCAGCGCAGGCTATGCACGCTCTCTTATGGGCATCGCTGAGCATCCGAATCCGGGGTACACGATATTGTGCCCTGCCTACCGCCCCCATACGGCCCCTCGACGGGTAGCGGTATGTGAGGCCTTGGGGTCCAGATCTAAATTAGATCCAAGGAAACACACCCTACCCTCTCCGCCTTCAAGACTCGTGGGGTGCCGGGAGTCTCCACAGTATTGAGTTGTTATCGCTTTGACAGTCTCGGTTTACTATGCTGAATCCGAATGCTTCCCGGGGGTTTAGCTCCAGTATACACGCGTCGAAGTGTCACGTATCCGGAATTCTCACGATATTTCAAATGGCGAATGTAGAAAGTGGACAACCAGCTTGGCTCTGGGTGGACTTAAAGGTTGCAATATCGGCGTTTCTCGTTGAGAAGCCCCGGATTACTACCGTGATCTTTAGGTGTTGGCGCCAGTGAATTGAAACAGTTCTTAATCCCCCATCCTTTATGCTGCTCTCCTTCATCTCCTCCTAGCCTTTCTGGGATTGGCCCGATCTCTTTAAGACGTAAAGGGAACCCCAAATCGTGACTATAAGATGGCGACGGAGACTAATAATTAACTTGACAGGTTTGTTTCTTAGTTATGCATACTTAAACTAGGTTCATGTGACTAAGGATAGATCTTGGTATTGATCCAAGCAAACCAGGATACGCGGAAGGGAGGTTCGCCAAGGAATCGCTAACTTATCAGATCGTAAGCACATTATGCAGGTACTCATATTCTATATACTATTAAATGTCATATTTACGCCTTATAATATTTCCTTTCTCATAGTAATAATAATCCTCATTAAGAAATATACACGAAGACTGCGGCTGCACACTAGAATGTATGGGGGGATGTGATGATGACGGCACTACCCGCGTTTCCAAAGCGGGCTCATATCCATACCCGTCTTGGAAAACCGCCGGCATGAGCCCGCTAGCAGCTAGCACATGACAGCGCGCGGTCACCAACAGAACCCAGTGAGAAAGCGCCCAGGACCGTAGCTACAAGCCGGCGCATACAAAAACAGGAATATAGAGTTAGCCGGGTCCGCCATAGGGCCGAATCTCGCCACGGTAGAAGCCGCTCTCGCCAGCATTGGACGTGCTCCGATGCATGGCACCCTGTCCGCTATGCGGGGGAAAATCCGGGGATGGGGAAGCCTCATCGTATTCTCCGCCTAATCGTATTCTCACCTACGAAAGATTTTTTTTGTCCTCTGAGTTAAACATGCAGCCGTATTATTTCTGTTTCGATATTTCCCCTGCCTTCTCCGTACATTCTCCTATAAGAACTAGGTAGTCATGGAGCGCAGGAAAATGCAATAATCACATGTGACCTTTCAGGCTAATGATTTAATGCCTAGCATAGAGGAGGGCCGTAGGAGTAGAGTATGTTTTGTATTCTGGCACCTCACGGCGCTGCTAGTGTTTAAATTGTACAGCACCACGAGTGACTACTTCGTGGCATGTTTTCTTCCCTGACGCATCTGTCAAAACATCCGTAGTGAAGCCGATTTCCCGTTTACCCAAGTCATCGAGTTGGCGGCTATCGTGGTAGCAACAAACATCTCTCCCCCCCTCCCAAGCTGGTCGTACTCGTCATTACGCCATCGCGAGGTGAACGGCAACCCGGAAATTCCCGCGAAGCAGATACTCCTTCTGAGTTATGGGCCGGACGTGTTGGTGTTCATGAAGGAGAAGGATTCGTCAGTGGACGACCCTTGTTGTGATTGCTGTTCGGGATTGCCCGCAAAAAAGCCGAAGCCTTGGTCCGTCCAGTTCGCTGTCTGCGCATAGTTGTCGAGTGCATCCTAGATACCGATTAGCATTACCGTCGTTGTCTTCACCATGATGTGGGTCATGCTGAATTCCTTACCCAGTCGAAATTCTGATCGAGAGCCATGTTGCTACTATTACCCAAACTTGTGAACATCGAAAATGGGGATGCTGCATTGTTCACTGCCCCAAGATCCGGTTGGAAATCCGGAATCGAGGAGAGGCCTATATTTGTACCGAGGTCAAGGTTTGGGTAAGTTGTCCCGCCAGGAGATTGAAAGCCACCATTTGGTGTCATCCCCCCAGAAAGCATGCCTAATGTCATAGCTGCTGAGTGTTCGGGCTGCATGTCGCTAGGCTCAAGATTGCTAAAAATAGTTTCTGTCGTTTGACTAGGTGTCTCTCCTGTGCCTAGGGGAGTTGGTTCCGGGGTTTTAATTTTTTCCAACATGATCCTAAGGATATTCCACGCCTTAAATGCCTCTACAGATTCCTGTGATAGGTTTGACCAAATATCTCGCACATCTTCAAGGATTTGGAGCATCTCTTGGCGTTGTTCGGGCGTCCAGAAACATGTGGCTTGCGAATCTTGCCGCCGATTAGCGGTATCTACCGCATGATCGTGACGCAGCTCCATCACCACAAGCATTGTGGGTAGCAATGTGTCTCTCGATGTAGATGAAACATACCACTTCATGGTTCGAAGTCGACCATTAGGCTGGCATTCACGGTAAATGGACTTCAGATGGTGGAGCGTCGCTAATGACGCCTCAATGGCGCTGCGGCGTGAATATGCATACCGAGGGTTTTCCCTGGCTCTGCCCATATGTTTCCTGTGCAACATACACATGACCTTTTGGTATAGGAGATCGAGATTATACCGCGCAATAATAAGTGTGACAGGATCATGCGACCCATCCAAAGGTTGAACCTTTAAATGAGGCGGAAGTTCATCCATGATCTCGCGAAGCCTTCGGTCGTGTTGTAGAATTTCATCATATGGTACACGCTTCCCTACACGAGTGACTGCTTGAAGGATGTTGCCAAACTGGAGAGAAAGCTTAGTTTTTCCAATCATATAAGCTATTGGGGTAGGTTCTGTGACCGGCCGCGAGGGTGGTAACACCTTCGTGTTCGCTCCAAACTCTTCGTCAAAAATGTTATGTGGGAGTTTCGTATCGGTATCATGTTCATAGATCATGGTTGGTAATGACACCTACGAGATCGTCAGCTTTTCGAATTCGTAACTATTGAACCATTTCTGAATTTTACCTGGTAAGAGAACATGATGTCCGCCATACGTAACAATGCCCATGTCCGCCGCCTCATCTCCTATGATTTGAACTGAGGTTAGTTCAAGTTCAAAGCCTAGACACACACGTCTCGGGGGTCTAATACGCACGCCTGAGAACGGTGAGATGGACGGAAACCATGCCGCATCTCGGTGATAACCCATACGAAAGGCTATCCTCGTGATTATTGATGTGATAAGCCAGAGGCCTAGATCCGCATCCCAGCGGGAAGAGTATTCCCCGAAAAGATAAAGGATCATGGTCTCTACAGTGTATTCTACTGGCTTCGTGTAGTCGGCTTCGACGAGGCACTGTACAGTCCGTAACCGATATTCCGCTGCTAAATCCAGGGATCTTCCTCGCCACTCCAGAGGCTCATCCCCAACTTTGTGATAACTAAGCATTGCAAGACATAACATAGAGTATAGTAGCCCTATCCACATGATAGAGGATTTTGACGGGTCTTGCCAATGCGCTCGCAACTGCTGCTGGAAAGTCGGCCCATGTATTATACTGGCTGCTGTATCCAACGAATTGAAGTACCGCGATACCAGCGTCATAATCGCTGTCTTCGCGGGGAGCTCAGCCCTCAATTCCACCTCAGAAGCAGTTGGCGCAGAGAGCAGAAATATGGGTGAATTCCGGGCTGTGAGTGGTTTCGAGGACATGACACGGCGGTAACTGTTTTCCAGGTCCTTCTTGTGCGACTGATAGAAATTTTTTACTTCGGTGACATCAGCCAGGAGACTGTGCCAATGCTCCTGGCCAACGTACATCGATTTACCCGCATCCGCGTCGACTTTAAGTACTCCCAAAGATGCAGCTAGGTTATCGTCTACGTCGCTGCCAGCTTCGTCACCCTCATCATCCTTCATTTCACCGTCGTCATCTCGGTCGGGATGTGCCGAAGAGGAAGAGGTATCGCCAGTCGAGAGAGCTGCAACGGGCGCATTCCGCGACGATGTAGCTTCGGCCGCAGCTGCGGCGGTCGATGGGTCGATATTGGCGCCACCGTGCATCAAGCTCAATACTAAACCCTCCAGACGGTCAATACGATTCTGCATGTCATCGGGACTTGAATTGGCCCCAGCGTTATTTTGATTCTTCCGTCGACTAGACGGTGTTGCGTAAACACACGACTGGGTGTCGCCGCGTTTAACGCAATTCTCGCAGCTCGGTGCCCCCCTATTGCATTTCAACCTATTCTCTATTAGTCTAAACCCTAAATGGAGGCAGGAGGATCAGTGTCCATGCGCAGCCTCAGTGAAAAGAATTGACTTACTTTCTCGTTCTGCATGGATAGCAGCTCAGGGGTACCCGATTTCTCCTCCGCACTACTCGAAACTGCTCCTCAGGCGAATGGCCCGATGACGAAGTCCCAGCCGAAGGGGGTGTCGGTGTCATTGTGGCAGCTGAAGAATAGATCAATTTGGAAGTAATGGTCAATATGCTCTTGCGCGATTTACAAGAATAGCACACTAGGCTTGGGAAATGTCAGATACTATCCCCCCTCGCGACCTCCAAACAGCTGTTCGTCCCTTAGCGAGACCGTGGGAGCACTCGAACGGTAGAAATACGGACACCTTGTAGCTCTGAGGATGGGTACGAATTGAAGTGGCCAAGGGCGGGGCACTTGCGCTTTCGCTACCGGGGTCTTCTAGGCACAAGTCGGAGTTGGGCTAGAGTATCTCAAGCTCGGAAGATGTGCTGATAGAGCAGAAACTGCGGCACTCCTGCGCTTCGATGTCCCTCGAAGTCCACTTCGGCATCTATCAGCCAAGAAGCACAAAATGCCTGGGGCGCCTAGAAAATTCCCAGCGCAAGAGGAGAGAGAGGGGCTGCATCGACAGCACCAGGCGGCGGAGTTCGCAGGGTCGCGGGTTGGTAATGGGCCGCAGTGAAATTCGCTGGTCGGATCGAATCGAATCGGGCGAGGATGAATCGAGGACAGAGCAGGCGGCACAAGAAATATAGATAGCCAAGAAGCCAACAGCTTGATATATATATGGGATAGCGGACAGAAGTGGTAAGCTTGCCGTGTTGGGTGCGGCGTTGATACCGTCCGTCGTCGCAAACAATTGCTGTGCTACCGCTTGAGTCGCGGTTCGGTATAGGGCACGCCCAAGTCCTTCATCAAACGCTTGTGTTGAAGCAAGACACTTGAGGGAAGCCGAAAAATAAAATAAAAACAAAACACCAATAATCTCCAACTCGACGGACGATGGGACGCAACAGAGTGGATCCGGCAGTGGAAGGGCGACAAAGAGGGACCAGAGGTGGACAGTACCCTGGGATCTGGGACTGGCGTCGTTGGCGTCTGGTGCCTGGTGAGACGCGAATCTTAGGTTAGGTAACTGGGCAGTTCTGGGCGGAGAGAAGTGCGAGAATCGCATGAAGTCGAGTCTAGCAATCTACCTGTCTCCAACATGTGTTATGCAGATCCCTTACGAAGGAGTTGGGTGGCAGGCTGAGGACATGATGGTGGGGGGGTAGTATTGGATACCTATAGAGATGGTGTAGTTTAGTTGCTGACCTCGTTTTCGTCACAGATACTAAAACGCTAAGGGATTCAGGAGCACTAGCACTGTACAGAACTGTACGATACTGTACTAAACCTATGTATTTTCTACACTTTCTTAGGCTGCAGAGTACCTCGTGCCATGGATTATCTGGGTCTTATATACATGCCACAAAGTGCTTTGGAGGTTGGTCTGTGTACTGTATTATACATGCCTTAGCACCTTCCAGGGGACAAGTTCAGGCAGCCTATGCTGACGTAGGTATTAACTAGAGAGACTGACGTATGTACCTAAGCAGTGGCTTATCGACCCATGCAATTGAACACGGCATTGCAGCTTCAACTAACTACCTAACTGTCTTTTATGTTGACCTTACCGTGGGGTTACCTTTCTGCACCTGCATGATCCCAAAAGAATGGGCTATGCATGATGACAAAGCTGCCTTTCCAGTCTATGTCAGCGACCAGTATGACTCATTCCCTGGTATACTCAATTGTAGACTGTGTATGTTGTATGCGTATGTAGGTAGATGAAATTCTAGTCCTGCAAGTGGTTGCGATCGATGAGTCAACCAGTTTGATAGTTAGTGTCTTCATGGTACTACTTGAGCTCGAAAGCTCTCTTTTGTCTGTGCACTACGGAATTACCTAAGTTAAGTTCTGTTAGGAGTAGGTAGTCACTCAGGGCTTAGCAAGCGTAGTTTATAGACCCATACTACTCCTGTTAAGCTTTGAGACGATGCCTAATATAGTAGGTATGTTCGCGCTACAGGTCGGACTACCGAGTATGGCTTAGAGCTGAACTAGTATGGCAGTACAGCATACATACAGTAGTATTGTGACCCCGCACCAAGAGTGAGTACCTAAGCAGTTGTGAAGACGGAGTTATCATGGTAAATATCTACTTTACAAATGCTTATAGTTAGGATGCTCAAAACTAACCAACTTCTGAGTACAGAGCACCGATAGATGATAATGTATATTTCTATATATACTTTTACCTATAGATGTGCGTCATTCTCTTCTGCTATTCATTCTAAACCGCTATAGCACGAGTCTAGAGCCCTTTGGTAGAAATGGTATCTGTCCAGACTAGACTAGGGGGCTAGGCAGACATTTATACCTCCAAGCGGAAGACCAACGTACGGCTCTGTAGTGGATAGCTCGGCGTTTAACGGCGTTAAATCTTCCCCTATTCTACAACTGTTATGATACAACCTACCCACCTAGATAGTATCAGATCTACCACTGTACCAACGCTAGACCAAACCTGTTTCAATACAACATCTTTTTTAGTTGACACTCTTCGCGCTCGTTCAAAACCTCGCACTCCAGCAATGCTCTTGCGCTACGTACTAAGGGGCGGGCTCTACCGCTGATGAATGATTAGCGCCTGCCCTTCGAACGAGGAAGATCTTAGTCCTCTCAGCGTATTGCGCCCGGAGTTCGGAGTGTTATTGATGCGCCGATGATATCCTGCTTATCCCAACTACTTCTTGAGCTTGGCACCAATTCCTTGTGAATTAGCTCTACCACAGGATAGCTCATTTGACCTATGACGGAACGATTGATACATAATCCTGAAATACCTCTCGTTAGCCAAAAAGTTCTCGGTGCTTCGCGGGCTTAGTCTTTGGCCTCCGCGAGGTCAGCGAGTTCTCTGAAAGCCTAATAGAGGTGTCAGCGGCAATGGCCAACTACGAGGACAAGCGGCCCCTGTTGCCTAACAACCAACAGTCTCAGGACCCGAGTATCCAAGCCGAAGACGGGGTGTACCAGGAAGATACACCCAACGGCACCGAAACAGAGGAAATTAGTCTGCTGTCTCATGCTCATTACGATGAACCCCAAGTCATAAGACAGGCGACGCCAGCAAGGCGCCGGATAGGATGGGCATCCGCCGCGCTCTTTATAGCTTCCATCGTCGCTTCCCTCACCCTCGCCAGTATACTGTTATCTCTCAGCCCTCTAAAGCTAGTCATTGAAGAATCGCAGGCGGATAGCGATCCCCCTCCGACACAATCATCCCATCCGGATGATAGATACGTTCTGGATCCCGACTGGGACTTTCTCGCCCCAAGCCAAGTCAGAGAATACGAATGGACTATCACTGATGGAGAAGGCAGTCCAGATGGTATCCATAAGCCGATGATGTTAATTAATAACCAATTCCCGGGGCCTCTAATCGAGATAAATGAAGGAGATGTGGTTCTCGTAAAGGTACTGAACAAGGCATCTAACGCTACTGCGCTACATTGGCACGGCATCTTTCAAAATGGGACAAACTGGATGGATGGAGCTGCCGGCGTCACTCAATGCCCAATTGCTCCCGGTCATTCTTATCAGTATAAGTTTAATGTTACAGGCCAGTCGGGTACATGTAAGCATTCCTCTACAAATCAATCCCTTTCGAACACCTCTAAGTCCCTACGATATAATTTTTGCGGTATCCTTATCGAATCAACTGAGCTAACACATTGACAAAAGACTTTTACCATGGTCACCAAGGAGTGCAAGCCCTCGATGGTCTCGTAGGCCCAATGGTGGTGCACAACCGCAGAGAGACAGGGAGACCATATACGACCGACCGTGTCATCTTACTACAGGACTGGTGGTATGATTCGGCAAGCGGCATCATGCGAGAGGTGTTATCTCCGGGGGTTGAGGATGCACCCATTCCTAACACGGCGTTGATGAACGGGGTCAACCAGGCCGTCTGCTCTGACCACCCCCATCGGGAATGCACTGAGGTGAAAGCTGCATCCCTACCTCATCTGGATGTGACTAGTGGCGATAGGCATAGGATTCGTTTCATTAACGTGGGTGGCTATGCTTGGTTTCAAGTCGCCGTTGACGACCATGATGATTTGCAAGTGATTGAAGTGGATGGAACGATTGTTGAGCCTACTTTAGCTTCGCCTTTAGTTATTTCGCCGGGGCAACGTTACAGTGCAGTCCTAAGGGCCGATCACGGTGATGGAGCGTTTTGGCTCCGGGCCAGAATGATCACATCTTGCTTTGCAGATCAAAAGCTCCCCGAGAACGGCATTGAGGAGGCAAGGGCCATCGTTCGCTATACTAGCAAGCTACAAACCCGACACGAGGATCTTGATGATGCAAGCACAGGAGACAATCATGACCAAGATGAGGGCAGCCAAGATCCCATCTTACCCCAGACAACCTCCGAGCTCCCCTTTATCTCAGTATGCCGAGACCTGAGCTACACAACCTCTTTTCAACCATCTCCTCAACTGGCCGCACCCGAGGTCGCGGACCACTCGTGGCATTTCCGAGTGAACCTTGCTATCGGGGACTGGCGGCTTCAAAGAGGGGTCTTCAATTCATCGTCTTTCCGGCCGAATCTCAAATATCCGACTCTTCATCGTGTTCTCGACGGGCTCGCGCAGAATAATGAATCTTTCGCTGTAGAAGGTGTTAATACGGCCGCATTCGACGCCGAATCCGAGCTGGTCATATCGAACAACAAAATAGAAACCGTTGATATGATTCTACAGAATGTGGATGAGAACAGTCACCCCTTCCATTTACATGGAACAAGGATGTGGGTGCTCGGACAAGGTCACGGTTATTTTCCGGGTTACGACGCGCTGGGCTTGCTGCCTGAAGGGAAAGGTCTTCTTGACGCAGCGAACAATACAGTCGTTGCAAACCCTCTCAAGAGGGATACAATTACAGTCGAAGGCTTTGGATGGGTCTTGCTTCGATTTATAGCCGACAACCCTGGCGTATGGTTATTTCATTGTCATGTAATCTGGCACTCGGAGGCCGGGATGGGCATGCAATTTGTGTCGAGGATAGACGACTTGCGCGGCTTACAGGTGCCAGAGGAGGCACTCAAGCTGTGCGAGGCCCCCGAAGAGGAATTACGAAAGGGGGCTCCGCCAAAAGATGAGATCTTTTTCGGCTTTGGTAATGACCGACGCTAGCTATACGCTGTCGCACGCCGCGTCCGAGGAGACGAATATATATGTATTATACCAGTATGTGAATAAAAGGAAACAGAAGGGTCTGCCTCAGATATCATTATACCCTAGGATGCAATACGACATCTGCCATGCTCCTAATTCTGTCTAATGAAGTTTGTTTGATTCCGTTGTCTCAATGTCATCAGGTAGCTTAACGATTGTGGTTGCCCTCGAGTTCAATTGAAAAAATGGCTGTTAAAATTTTGCCTGGAACCCCAATCCTACGCAATGGGCCGAGAAGATAGACTGTCATAAACACATTCTTTAATGTATGATGCTCAAAAATCATTGTGTAAAGACGGTGAGTGGGAAAGTACGAGTACGAGATGAGGTACCTCCGAATCGGCCGATCGGGCGCTCCCCTGTGGCGTCCAAGACCCGGTCAGCGCGCACCAAATTCAGCTGCAAGGCAAGGGATGCATATCGGCTCGAACCCGTCCCGGAACCGCAGATATTTTTCCCGGTTGCATCGGCCTGACTCATGCGCGTCGGCAGATGCACCAGGTTGATTTTTCGGAGTTCAGTTCAGGGTGCTTTTATGGCCAGCGCCTTCTAGGCGTCTGATTCGCCAATTAGTTGAATCCAGACGCTACCTACAGCAGTCGGGGCCAGAAGTGTAGGTAAGGCTAAGAAATTTAAGCACGTATGGATTACTAGGCGTTATACTGTAGTACTTACATACCACCTATATATTTAGCGTAACTACCCGCTACAGTCGTCTGCCTAGGTAGCTATAGCGCCCCTAGCTTACCTAAATATAGCGCTGACTACGCTAAATTTACAGGTATACCAAGGTATCACAGTGCAAAGCTTAATAGTCCATACGTTCTTAGCATTACCTACACTTCTGGCCCCAACTGCTGTACCTTGTCCATATATTTATTTCACCGTGGGGCATCCCGTTAACGCCATCCCGCCTTCTGCTCGTCTTCATACTTTTTTTCAGAGCAACAATTCGAATACACATATTCATTTAAGGCTAGGCAGATGGTAGAAGAAAAGTAATACCAACGAACAGCCATGGACTCTGAAGACGAGACGATGGCGGCAGCCAGGGACGACCACGATATCGTTCCAGATGCCCAGCCGGGGCTCACTCGCGCCCAGGCTTTCAACCTGTACCTCAGTCACGCCTTTTCGACGTGGAATGCGCGTGGCTATGAGTTCGCTGCTGTATGTGTATTTATATCCGCGAGGAGGCATCGCGTTGCAGCAAGGAGAGACTAATGTTCACTCCCCCGCCTAGATCCTCTTCACAGCTGCCGCATACCCGGATACACTTGTGGCAGCAGCCCTACGGTAGGCTACCTACCTGTATTAACTTGCATGAATTGTATCTTATTGCGCGATGTGCTTGGTCATAATACCTTGGCGAACCAGCATTGACTACCAACATGTATGAGGCTATAAGACTTAGCTAACGAATTGATCCCAGAATGATTGTCGTATATATCGCCATGATTGTGTTTTCCAGCTCCGTGGGTCACTGGGTTGAGCGATCACCGAACCGGCTGCGAACACTCCTATCAACCATTTGCTGTAACCGGGGATCTGTCATCCTGGGGTCCTTCTTTTGGCTGTTGATCCTAAGCCAGGAGAACTTACTCAGCGGTGAGACGCCTGGTGCCGCCCCATCTCGGTTTACGCTCCCGCGTAACGATGTCTTAAAAGGATTCGTCTTTGCCGTCGCTATCGCTTTCGGTATCATCGAGCGACTCAGCGCTTCCGGCAACCTAATCTCCATGGAGCGAGACTGGGTTGTTACCGTTGCCGGGCCGATAGGATATCCCTACGACCTCACCAATTTGAATGCCGTCATGCGACGCATTGATCTCGTCTGCAAACTGATATCCCCTATCCTAATCTCGATCGTCATTTCCGTGACGGGATCCGTACGTATAGGTGTATTATACACGGGGCTTACGAGCTTAATAAGTATTCCTATCGAGCTAGTCTCCGCTAAGCGTGTGTGGAAAGGCAATGCGGTCTTGCAGACTCCAAAGTCGATCCCTCCTTCAGAGCCGACGCAGCATTCTACCGACGGCAGCGAAGAGCGTGGGATTGACATTCGTTCTTGGCCGAGCAAATTACGCCGGTATTTCAAAGGCCTGGAGATGTATTTTACGAGCCCAGTCTGGATGCCGTCCTTTGCTCTTGCGATGCTGCACTTCAACATGTTGACCTGGCGAGCAACCTTCATTACCTACCTAATCAACATCGGCTATTCCCTCAACGTCATCACCATCGCCCGCGCTATTGGCTCGATCTTTGAGATCAGCAGCACAGTTAGTAAGTAATTATCACAGTCGTTTCTCGCTGGTCTATAGCCGCTTTTGAGAGCACCAGGGTCCTGTTCAAAGTTAAAGTCATATTGGGGTTTTCCGCGCTCCGGAAGCCCCTCTTAGATAATGCCTACAGTGGCAGTAGCTAACTCCGAGTTTTGTAGTCACGCCCCGGGGCATCGTGTATCTTGGTAAGACCAGTCGCCATAGCGCCGTATCAAGCGATGAATCAGAAGCTAGCCTTCTGCACGAGGACCTCCGGGACGAAGGCTCAGCCAATAGCACACAGACTGTCGTCGGTCTCCAGCGCCTGGGGCTATGGGGGATGAGCGGTCAGCTCCTCAATACGGTCCGTCATCTCATGTCCTACCTCTCATCTCAAGTACTAACCCAACAAAGATCCCCGTCGTGCTCGCTCTCTGGGTGATTTCCGCACAACGCGATGCGGGGACCGGACAAGACGCCTGGACACTCATCCCACGTTTCTCGAGTAACACGGGCTCAGGCGACGACACGGCGATGCCCCTCAGCATAGGCTGGAGCGTGATCCTCTTCTCATTCCTCGCGTTCTCGCGCCTCGGCGTCTGGATCTACGACTTGACGACGCAGCAGCTGACGCAAACTCTCGTGCATAAGACGCAGCGCTCAAGCTTCGCGGGGGTCGAGAACTCGATCGTCAACGTGTTCGAAGTGCTCGGCGCCGGCGCGACCATCGCGTTCCCCAACGTCGAGCAGTACCGCTGGCTCGCGCTCGCGAGCCTAATCTCCGTCGCAGCAAGCTGGTGCATATATGCTTGGTGGGTGCGATCTCAGCGCTCACACCTAGTCCATTGGGAGAACCTTGGGTCGAAGTTTTGCGGTAGGTCGTGAGAGTACGGTCATGTGGCTGAGGGATTGGCTTTCCTCGTACAGCGTTTACGCGTTATTCCTCCTTTGACTTATAGGGTTGTCGTAGGATATCGATTATGAGAAATTATATAAAATTCATATATTTTCTTGTTTAGACTTATCTCACTCAAGAGGTAAGTTCCTCGTCTACATCCACTCGTGTAGAGGTCCCTGACTGAATGCCGAGTTCATGCTACCCTCCTTAACCTAACACCTAACCCATGCTGCTAAGTAACCCCTCCATCAAATAGGATTCGCCGTCTGATATCAGGCGCGGAAGCTGGCTTATCTTGACCCCAATGGCAACAAATCGGAGCCACGATTAGATAGATACGAGGCTAAGGCGACTAATATCAGAATATACACTATGATGTGACAGAGAGCACGTCAGAGAGATACCGCGGGTCGTAATTTGTCTATTTGCCTATGATCTTCTCACGTAGCTAATAATCCCGGCGAGGTGGAAATGACACCCGACCCCAAGGATTCAGAATTTGTAGACAGGCACAAACAACGTATAAACTAACCGCCAAGCTTACTTGCCCAGCATCTTACTCTTGTTATGAAGAATCACGGATGAGGTCCAGGTATCTTAGGCCAAGGGCTAACCAAGTTGAATGACACTGTGTTTTACTAGTCTCTGATACACTAACCTCCCAAATTCCTCTTGCTCAAAATATACCCCTCGACATAGAGACAATGGCTCGCCATTGTGTGCCCAGCGAGCTATGTATCCTAGAGAGCGCTCTATTGAAATCGAAAACCACAATACCAGTTACCCGTTACTATAGTTGTACGGTGAACCTTAGTGCTCAGCAACCGATTCCTTTCTCAGCGACTACTACTTATCCGCCTCCTAGAGTTCACTCCCTAGAACTCTAGCTTCACCTAATGCAACCCTAACTATAGCGCTAATTGCCAATTCACTTGATTCCTATTGCCGCCAAGACTCAACCAGCATCGGTGACTCGTTTTCAAAGCATAGAAACTCCGAAAAGCTGCTTCTTCTCGCCATCTACTTCTCCTAGATACCACCCCGCAAGGTCCCTACTCGAGGGAAGCCAAAATAGCACAGCTGGCTCTATGTCAAGCAACTACCACACAGCTTGAAAATAAACTCCTTCAAGTCGGCTTTCCACGGTCCTGCCCCTTAGGCAGTCCACTTTTACTACAGTAGCATGATCATTTTTTGTTATCAACTCCTTATAGTAACAGTATTATCGTCCACTTACCCCTAAGCGCGTTGCGACAGCCGGCAGGACCACGTCAGGTTAACTAACCGAAGCGAGTTTCCTTTTAAATCACATCTCCCTAAACCGCTCTATTAAACTAATCTAAGACGAATACCGTATAATGGCGGCCTTATAGTTCCCCCCAAACCATCCGAAGCGTTTCCTTTAACTCTATCACTTTCTTCCGTAATTTAGCTTAGACCATTCCCACCAACTTACCATTTCTCAGCGACCCTCCTAACGGCAACTCGCCCCCACCATCACCTGAGATCGTCTAGCTCAGGCATAATGCCTGGATTTCGGAGAGCAAACACGTCACCACCTCTTGAGATCCAAAATCTTGAGATAGAAGACAAATCCATCGATCTAGTCAAGCTGGCCAATAACACTCGGTCGAGTAATACATCCATCAAGGCGAATCCCCGCGATAACCCCGTCATTCTCAAGGCACCTCAGACCCCAGCGATGCCGATTTTGCCACACGGGTTCACCACCCCTGAGGAGGATGCGGCTTGGGAGCACGAGCTTGAGTTCGGCTTCGGCAGCATCTGGTCCGCGTATGAATTCATGTACATAACATGTGCTAGCGCAAAAAAAATTGGTGGCGAGGATTGTGGACGCGTTAATGGAAGAGTTCCCGCTAAGCAACAGCCGGCTGTTGCGGGCTCGAGTTTATCCAACCTAAACCTAGAAAGCAGACTATTCGTGTTGGGGACCAAAAGTGTGTTGTATTCCTAATGGTCATACTGTGGACTTAAAAGGTGTGAAGATAATCTAACAGTACAATGTCGTATCAATGCAGACCAAGTAGCTAGATGTTATTCGTTCCACTGCAACCCCAATCCTTTGCTGTAACCTTCCCGATCTCAAGTCATTTCTCAACGACAAACAGGCCATATCTTGCTTTACGCAAACCATCTCCCTATGCAGTCCGTATGACTCATATGCCGGCAAGGCAAAACCAAAACCTCCATCCTCTAAATCACGCTGGTAGACGGTAAATGTAGTAGTAGGCTCAAGCGATACCGTCAAAGAGCAGGTAGCCGACCATATCATTAGTCGATCCAGATCGGGGGCTTCGGGCTTCACTATGCAGTTGACTCAGGCGTAGGCAGCTTCTTTTCACTCAAACCGACGGATTATTATATCAAGTCACTTTATTATATCTTCAGCGTACTAGCTGACATTGGATCCCCCTCAATATGACATGGCAGGATTTCGCGATCCCGACATCGAACATGTCCTTCTTATCGCTGTCGACAAACTTACCCAAATGTCGCAACATAACTGAAAGTGCCCACCTGTACTATAGATAGCTACTTATTCTTTCTCCCTTTAAGGAATCATCTTTCCTCCTAGTTAATCAGTTACCGGAATAATGCCACAGGTTATAGATAGAAATCGATGGCGACGTCTGCTAGGGTGTCCGCCTGACCGACCTCTTGTAATAACAATAAAGAAAAAAAATGAATGAAATAATTTCTATCTTGATTATATATATTATATGGTCTTGCATTAGGTCCAGCTTTATTTGTGTTATTATTCCATGTTTAATTAACAAGGCCTACATGATTATTCGGGCGATATGAAATTTTCTGCCTAGTTAGCTTTCTAGTCTATTACGGAGCGGGAGGTGGTAATATCTTGTTAGTTTGTCTCTATTAGTTGCGTCGGTTTTTAAGAGAAGATATATTGTATTCAGCAGCCTGTAACCGATCCTCGAGAGACTTTGCGCAATGTCGGACAGTTCGCTCGAGGTCCAATTGATTGGAGATTCCTGCATTACGAAAAGACTCAGCGAGTATGGATCGTATCTTGGCTGTCACAGGCCCGCGGACAACAGCGTCTTTGACCGTCTTTAGTATAAAGGACTGCGTTTGTTCGATCAAGAGGTGTGGTGTTGAGCGGTTCGACAGTCGGAAAGAAGAGAAAAAGGGGGTGGGTAGCAGGGCGTCTGAATGACAATGGTTGTCAGCCGCATCAAAAAATCTCGCCGACCGGCTAGATACTCAGATTAGCTAGGTAGTTTGCCACAGTTTGATGTATTTTACGGGCGAATTGACTAAGTGGTTGATTTATTATAAATTCCTGAATATGTAGTGTTTTATATGTGGATTGATTGAATTGGCTGTACGGCTGGTGATGCCGCCCATTTTCGCATTTGCGTTCTCACCATGCGTACTCCATTTTCGTTGGTACCATGTGACCGGGGGGAATAAACAGGCCCATGGCTCAAAGTGGTGCCCATTCCCTCAAACAGCAGGTTGATCATCTTTGTCTTGAAAGCATTGTCACAATACACCTCATCAGGAAACCCAAAGATAGGCACCAAACGTTGCTCCCACATCCAACTCACTCACGGTTTTCCAGCCTTGCTTCACGACGGGCTCGGCCATGATGTACAAGGAGAAGTAATCGACAACCACCAGGATATATTGACAACCCCCAACACCTGTGGGGCTGATAGGACTGATGAAGTCCATGCCTACAATACCTAACCGATGGTAGATCGTAAAGTCAAAACTCAATTCGTCTAAACAGGTAATCATGAACAACTCCCATAATTACACAATACTACATAGATTTATTCAACGTAACCTGACATCTAGCTCAACTATGCTTCATAGTTTCTTAACACCGAAAAACTATCAGTCCCAACGCCATCACTCAGGTATCTCCATGCTGAACCATCACCCCCCTTCAACCAGCAAGCTCGTACGCCTTCCGGATATTCCCACAGGGGCAAGGGCAGTGCTAAGATGGTTTATAATTCCCAATCGTAGAGTCCGGCGAATGCATGCAGTGCGACCTCCACATCATATTTTCGGGGGACTCCTCGGGGCCAAAGTCCTTCCACGCAGTGATCTGGACAAACCCCTCGGGCTAGATCCGTATCAGGTACTCCGTGGGACAGAAGAGACACTTGTCCTCGAGAGCCAGGCAGAACTCATGCAAGACCATCGCCGCGCCCTAGGCCCTGTTCAGCGGCGACTTGTTCACGTGAAAGCCCCCGCGGCCCGACCGGGAGAGGTGCGGACATATCGCCAGCTCGCCGATCGTGTCCCAGGAGACCGGAACCCCTGGCGGCGGATAGAAGGTCAAGACCGATTTGACCAGGAAGAATGCCTTCGACGTGGGAACCTTGGCGCTTGCACGCCTGCAGCTATTACGCACATCTTCTAACAAACCATGTTTACAAGGACCACAACAGTCCTCACAATGCTAACACCTTCTGTCGAGAAGGCCAAAGCTTAAGTAGGATACTACCTATGTTTGCGCAAAGGCTAATCACATGATTCATCACATGACTTGGGGGAATATCTCCCGTCTGAACTAATTTAAGATTTTTATATGCGAGACTAGTAATATTAACGTGTCCATCATCTCACCTGCAATGCAGGTCCGTATCTTTTTTCCCAAAGTCGAACTTTAAAGCCTGACTACCTATTACGTGATTGTTTATTCCCGAGTGACATGGCCTATCACGACATTATATTCCACCATAGTAGAAATCAAAAAAGTGCCACCGCCCTAAAAACGCCGTCTATCATGTTATATCCGCATCCCGAAACTAACTTTATTCTCCGATCACGCGTCCTTCGGACGGAACACCCACCCACCCTACAAGGCTAGGAAGGCCACAAGGGTGGCCAAGATGGCGGCCGCAAAGCGTCCGGGATAGAGACCTGACGTGGCGGCGCTCGCGGCAGGAATCGAGGAGGTTGGGGCAGGCGTGGAAGATACGGATGTGCCGCTGCTAGCACCAGAGCCAGAGCTTCCACCGGAGCTCGTTCCGGAGCTTGAGCCTGAGCTTGAGCCGGCGCTTGAACCGGAGCTTGAGCTAGAGCCCGAGCTCGAGGTTGAAGAGGCTCCTGTGCTCGTTGGGGCAGATACGATAGTAGTCATGGTCCCAGTGGCGGATTCATCGGGGGAGGTCTGAGAGCTCGAACCGCTACCCTGGCTGTCTTCCGAAGAACTAGACGACGTGGCTCCGCTTGTCTCGGTGGTGGTAGTCACACTCCCCTTTGACGTGGCAGATGCAGTGCTGGTAGGTTGGCTAGTAGCTGCAGTAGTAGACGAAGAAGGTTCGGTGCTGACGTTATCACAACTGAGGTCGAACAGAGGCGTGGTAGTTAGCTTGCTGCCCACAATGCCGAAGCTCGGGTTGGGCGTGTCAGGGGCGGCATCTTGAAGGGTATACCACCTATTCCAGAGTTAGCAAGTGAGGTTTCGAGCTAGCGCCAAAACGGTATCGTGAGTTTATGTACATACCAGACGTTGATGTTGCCGAACATGGGGCAGCCAACAGTCTTCCAGAAGGTCTCGGCATTCTCGACGGACGCAACCGAGTCTCCGCTGGTCTTGCCGCTGACGGGTTGGCCTGTTTCCGTAACCCAGACCGGCTTTCCGCCAGCAGCGGCCTTCGTGGTGCCTAGAGCGGCCTGGAACAGCGAGTTGCTTTGGCCGATAGCATTGGGCATCGTATCCTGGAAGTACGGGTAAGCGTCCATGCCGATCCAATCCAACTCATCAACAACAACACTGCTGGAAGAGTTGTCCCAGCCGGTCCAAGTGTCGACATGACCGAGGAGGGCGCCCTCTAAGACGGTGCCGGCAATAGTGTCCTTGACCTGCTTGATGTACTTGACGAGGACATCAGGGTCCACACCGGGGTTAGACCCGGCAGCGATGCCCTGGGGCGAGTTGCGGTACAGGTCCTCGCTGCCGATCGAAATGCCGTCGACGATGCTCGCGAAGTCCGAGCCGTACTGCTGAATAGCGGCCTTCAGGGCGGTGATCTCGTTGGCAAAGGAGGCGTCGCCGGCAGAGGCCCACAGACCTAGCAGAAGCGTAGTCTTGGTCTTGATCGCAGCCGGGATGGCAGAGATGGGATCACTGGCAGTGCCGCCTTGCTATATACATTTTATTTCCGGTTAGATTACATACGAACATAGATAGGTATTGAATCCATCCGGGTGACTTCAGGGGAGTAGAGGGGTTGGCTTACGACCATGGTGTAGAGTCTGGCGCTGGTCCAGCCCGAAGTGCCCTTCAGGTTGGCGGCGGTGGTGAACTCGGCCTCGAAATCGGACTGCATCTTGGCCGCCCCCGTAGTAAAGGTAGAGCCATAGTTGAAGCCGAGCTTGGCAGCGGATGCCGCGGAGGCGAGGGCTGTGAGAAGTGCGGCGGGATGCATGGTGCCGTGCCAATTGGATATTCTTCGATGATCACAATAAGTCGACTGCTGGGGAGAAGGAGTTGTATTATCGTGTTGGTGTCAAATGCGCGATCGCTTGGAGGCCAAAATATCAAGACAAGAATTAGGTATACTACAGGTGAGCTAAGTTGGGCTATTAATAGCGCTAAGTTACCCGGTCTATTAGATTTTTAACAGAGAGACTAGGGAAAGAGCGCCAGGGATAGATGAAAATGTACAAGGCAGAAAGTTGGGCAGTAACAGATTAACGAGTGTAGAGTAGGTAACGATCGATACAAACGATTGAGTGCCCAGATTAAAAGGAATACGGCGTTATAAGGGGGGATAAACAGAACAAAAAAACGTACGTCGCATGGTGGTGTTGTTGGCTTTTATTCATAGGCCGGCAACACAGCGGTCGCATTCCTTACCCGAACACATGTAATCAATCCACTGGTCTCCGATTGGCGCGCGAGACCTACTATATTGGGTCATCGATCCAATCCAACCCAACCCATACCGGTTTGTTCCCTTGCAAGAATAATCCGCTGACGTGTGTCCTGTATCCCTAATGGAACCCGCCTAGGATTGTAGGTAGCTTGATGAATCACTACCACTACCATAGCTTTTGCCTTGTGCTAAACTGGCTATAACTCTCCATAAAGAAAGGGGTTCTTGAACAACTTGAGTGAGGTGGACTCTTACAATACGGAGGAGAAATAGTAACCTAACTAAGTAGTTAGCGCCAGCATCTTGATGGTTGTCAATTGCGAGAAATGCGGATGGGGACGGATACGGGTACCCAGTGGCGTTTATACATACGATGAACTAGTTGCTCGTATTCCTTTCTAGTCATAATTTTCGTGTCTCTCCTCGTGTCATGAACATGCCCTCCCATGTAGCTGCAGTTAAGACTCCCCATAGTTTGTCTACTCGGTTCATTCTATTTTACTTTACAAGCTTCTCAAAGTAGAGGGTTTCGTCTAGTCGACTACTCATCTTAATGGTTCAAAAGGTACAGACTAGTAGCATCTGCCAAGTAAATTAAAATCTATAGACACAGTGAACAGCCGCAGCATTGCCCAGCCTCACAAGACCCGCCCACAGTAGACCAACATGGATGATTGTCATCTTCCTGAAGCCGTATCCCGTACTCTCTTGATCCGAAGAAAGTGAGTGATTTCCAGTGTCCGGTGTTCTTACAAGTCATTTCCGCTCTCATGAGATTCAGAAATCAAAATCCCCAACGCCAAACTTGGAGGCCTGAAAAGCTGATCAGACATGCATTCAAAAAAAAAAAAAAAATAAGGTCTGGATGTTCGGTAATTCCAATCGAGACCGTCTAAGTCCGAACCTTTATCTCGAGCCCTGATCCCGTTGGCCTTGGTTGCCCCATAACGCGTTCCCAATCTTAACCTGGGTCGAGTTCCTATTCGCATTTTGTGGCCTCGTCATAGTCTCAGTCCCCGACGCAAATTCAGGTCCGTGACTGCCGTAGGGATCGTCTCTTTCATCATAGGCATAGTGTTGAGGCATAACGTTCCCTATGTCACCTCTATCATCATATGGGGTAAAAGTCGTAGGGTGAGTCGAGGGACCCAGTTCCACATTCTCGTTATACGCTTGCGATGCTGAATCATGGTATGGGCGCGCCCGGCTTCCACGCCCGGTTCCTGGATTGGGCTGAGCGTTTGCTATAAGTCCAGCACTTTCCTCCGGCATTGGGTCTCCGGGAGCATTAGGCAAGCCGAACGTACTCCGGCGAAACTGATTCGCAATGGGCAGATGGTCTGTGCTTTTACCATTGTTTGGCGGGTAACTCGTATCGGCTTTGAGTTGATAGCTTGGATCTTCATGGCGGCGCTTAACCCCTACGAACAGCCAGCGGATTCCTCTGCCGAAAGCCTTCACGATATCCCATACATTGAGGGCATCGCCAACAGCTTTGAGACCCGCAAACCCACCCATTTTAGGACCATGCTCATTCTCTCGAGGTGGCAGTCCAATCAAGGCGTTAGGACTAGGGTAAAAAGTCACCTTGGCGTTTTCCTTGTATTGTGCATAGGGGAAAGACCATAAATGAAGTATGGCAAATAGAGCCATCTCGACGCAGAGAAGTAGACTAGGGATGCCTACTTTCAAATCAGGGTAGGCGAGCTTCTCATTAGCGTTCACGAGATGAAGCGTAGATGAGGTGGCTAATGAAATAGCTATTGTCTGCCAAAACGACAGGAAGACGACTAGCTTGATGGCCAATACTTTTAAGCCTAACTTGTGCTCAGCCAAAGCTTGTCTGAACTGTGAGTAATACTGTAGGATGCAGTACATGGCGATTGTAACGGCAATAGCTTCAATTGCAATGACCTGAGGCAGAGAGAATCGGATTAGTACCATACCAAAAATTTCAATATATTATCAAAACATACCCAGACGTGAGCGAAGACGGGACTGTTAGAGCTCTCGCAGTATCGATCAAAATGCTGTGTCACAACGGCGACGATAGTCATAGCGACACGTATGAAGCAGTACTGGTACACACCAATCCAGATGATGTTAAACCACGTCAACCCAGACTTAGGTGTTCTCCAACAACCACGGTCGCCACCGCAGCACTTGGCAAACCAGTTCAAGGGTAGAATCCATGGCTTAACGGGGTGCAACTGGCGGAAGAACTCCTTTTGTTCATGAAGATCCGGAGCCACAAGGTGGCACATCAAGGCAAAGAATGATGCGATGGCGAAGGCTTCATAGGCTTCACTGATGACCTGGAAGTATATCGCATGCCAGTAAAACCACAACGAGAGGAAAGCTGATGTGGCGTATATGGGTACCATAAAGAGAATTCGGATGATGCTGTGACAAGTTAGCTTGCCAATCATCATCATTTAGATGCGACGAGAGGGAGCGTACTGTTTTTGCTCGCGGGGTTTCGTATAATTAAGAGCATGCTGCGATATAAGATAGAAGCTAACGATAATGGCGATGATGGTAGAACCGCCGGCTATGATCAAAGCGAGCTGGTGAAATGTGAGGTTGCCAACGAGCTTCTCCTCCGAACCAACTATAATGTAGACGAGTCGTCAGCATGTTGAACCCCGTAAGCCTTAGCAGCTTGGCGCCATGCCCTCGGCGCACGGGGAGCACAGAGCCGCGAAGCTTGGTTTGTTGACTAAAATACGTACTGCGCAAGTCCTCCAGGGTGGTGTTACATGTTGTATTCCAAAGACCCGAGCCCATCTTGTCGCGCGCGATGCTGTACGAGTGTATCAGGCAGTCAAACGATTGCTAATAGCAGTGAGACAGTATTGAAGGCTTCGGGCCGCCGCCGTGATGCGCCGCGGACCGTTCCGACGCCCGTGGAAGTTTCAACGAAGCGGTCGTAGATTTGTTCAGCCCTGGGGGGTTCGTGGTATTTTTCGCAGGTGCGTGCGCTTGTTAGAAGTCGGGGGGTCGATGAAGAATGTCGATTATCGTAGTTCTAGACTCTGAAACACGGAAACGCCTGGCAGTCGAACAAAGAACGACCTAGGCGCCCGATGGAAAACTATTCGTGTATCGATGATTGGGGGGTGGAAAACGAGCGTTTCGTCGAAAGAGTGAGCGACCGATCGCTCGTAGAAGGGTCGGTACTCAACCGAAGAAGTGTCGAAGAGTTTGAAACGACGGAGAGATTTCAGGGTGCACACCGGTCTAGGAAATGAACAGGCAGGGAACGAAGGTTGCTAATTTCAAGGGTCAAAAGGCCGTTGCCGAGTTGCGTTAGGCACTATGTATGCGCCGCGCCGCTACGCATACCTACCTACAGCATACCACCCCTCCTACCACACTCTACCACGCTGCACTAATAAGAATACCCGTATGCCTAGCCTATGCCCAATGAGGTGCGATTGCGCCACCCCCGTCACACCTAGGTCTGCTCCATGCTCTCTGTCCATGCCCAATGCCGCTAATTGCGGGGCACCAGCAACGCGCTTAGTTCCGGGCTGAGCAGGACACTGCCTGATACTGGTAAGTAGAATCCTATTTATGTACTGCAAAGTGCCGCTGGCTTCGCTCAGCTGTGATGCTGTGGCTGAGACGGCGCGGCGCGCAGGTGCTGCACGTAATTCCCAGACCGCCCGGTAGGTGACGTAACGCTACAAAGCAAATGAAATCCTCAGTTCCATATAAAAGCTCGCAAGTATTTTTCATATATCCATGATATACTCGATGCCTCAAGCTTATAGAAAACCCCTAGTTTCCTCGCATTTGCGTAGAGGTCGGGTATGAATAGCCAGGCTAATTAATTAAAAGAGGGTGTAGAAATGGAATTCTGCACTGCCATGTACCTAACTCTAAGTAGCTATACCTAGGTACATCCTTGCTATCACTTCAGGACCTGATTGGTCATCGAGGCGATTGTATTCCTAATTGGGCTGGCAGATAGTATGAAGAAAATGCCAGAATTATAAGGCCAATACTAGGTATCTTCTCTACTGCATACTCAATACATAACATATTGCTCTTATCTCCTGTGACAACTTACTAATATAGGACTTGGAACAGCAGTTCAATTCAGCTAATAAATACTCTTGAGGTCTCAAGGGCTCATGATCTTCCCCCTCCTTTCAGTCAGGAAGGCCCTGCCCTATTTGTTGACCTATCTTCTGAAGCCTCGCATGACTGGCATATCAGTCTCCCGGCGGTAGCCTTCGTACAAGTCACTACGTCAGTTAGGAAGCAAGGGATGAGGCTTCTAACGGCCTTGTATGGCTTCGTAACCTCCTCCGCCGTTACCGACACCGAGATGCGGCCTTCGTGGTGCCAATAGATATGGTAGCCGCCTACGTAAGTAGTTACCTAAGACCTGTGTATGACTAATTCATATGAGCCGATAACGCATGCAGAGAAAACACGTAGCGCTATAAATTCAATAGCCTACCTTAACTAAAGCACCGCAACAAAGAATGCTACAGCAGCATATAAATAAAGATACGCGGAGCGTTAATTATCCTTAGGAAATCATCGTCATTATATACCATCGTTGCATTAAATCACGTAGTTCAGGCTCAGTCATCATGGCAACAACAACCCCACGCACTGCCCTTCTCCTCATCGATATCCAACAGGGTTTCAACGAGCCGCCCTATACCGGCAGGTCAACGCCTAACTTTGAAGCCAATATTGTCAGACTCCTCAAAGCATTTCGAGCGGCTGAGAACACCCACGTGATACACGTGTGCCACCACTCCCGCTCAGAAAGCGACACTCTACACCCGTCACGACCTGGCGTGCAGTTCATGGAGTACGCTGCGCCGCAGCCGGGCGAAATTGTGAAGTCGAAGGACGTCAACTCAGCTTTCATCGGCACAGATCTAGAAAACACAATAAGGGGCCTGGGGATCGAACGACTAGTCGTCGTGGGCTTGACAACGGGCCACTGTGTCAGCACCTCCGTCAGAATGGCTTCAAACCTACGCGTCGTCGACCACCCGCACGGTGGTGTTGCGGCCGGTCAGAACCCCACAGGAGAAATTATCGTGGTCTCGGATGCGACGGCCATGTACACTCGCTCCTACGCTGGTAAAGAGTATGATGGCGACACGCTGCATACGATCAACTTGGCAACGCTAGATGACGAGTTCTGCGTCGTGCGGGACACCGAGGAGGTCCTTAGGTTGTTCAGTGGTACGGGATAGGTAGATTGTGGGTTGTTGGATATGTAGTCTCTTAGTAAGAATAGCAAAATAGTCATTCAATATATCAGGATTCCTAGGCCTACGCTACAATGCTGACTATGAGAATAACACGAGCGTTATCCTCTAAGTTAACAAAGTGGTTGAATAAGTTTTATTTGTAGCTTTGTTATTGATCTAGCCGTAGAGCTCTAGGAGTATAGACTACTGCAGTGTTCTGTTCCACTCATTAAACTTTCTATCAAGTTTAGCCGTGGGCTGTGTTATCTCTTCAGCGTAGTCATGCAGACTCCTATTACCAGGCAGAGCTCCGTTTAAGCAGTTAGAGAAGCAAATTCTGATTCCTAGCGACTACTTGCTTGTTGCGTTAAAAGCTGGAAATTCCCTTGCGGTGAATCAATAGAGGAGTCATCATATGCCCGATGGATAGAATTCCGGGCGAAACGTCGTTTACGGAGCCTGTCAATTCCCGCTAGTATTATTAATGATAAGCAGAGTTCGTTGACGTTCAAACCGACCCCTATTTGGCGCTCCCTTCTTTGCAAGACTGAACAAACATGTCTCATGTGCTTAGAGCTTGGGAAGTAAGTATTAAGTGAGTCTTCCTCTCCGGCTCTACATGGCCTCGCGGTACGATGCTAGTGGACGCAGACTTGGGCTTGCTACTTTCTACCAACTTCTTAGCATTTTAATTAAAGATATAATTTCCTATCACAAAACGATCGACTTCGAGATAATATTATCTTACTAATAAATGGTTGTCACCCAACCCTCACGGTGATAGTATAGCACCGTCATTCCATACCTATTCTGGCATCCGAAATGGTAACGAAAACCCTGGACACTCGAAACAGTACTACTGAAATAATTTGTTAAGATGTTGCTGGCTTATGGTAAGCTCACTGTCTATTAGTGACTGCAAGTAACCCAGAGTAAAAGCGTATTAGAATCGATGATAATACACCCTCTTCACTAATACCCTCCGGGAGAGCTCCTTCTACTTCACTATCGTTTTCGGAGCTTTCAATGTTTCTACTACAGCGGCATGCCCGGTCCAATCCTGCAATACGTCTAACCGAACACTAACTATTTTACTCTCTATCTAGGTTAGAACGAGCAAACATCAGTATAGCATTACACTAGCATGTCAATAAGCGTAGTCTTCACAGCTAGGGGGCACATCGACGGCAGATGCCACTCTCCGCATTTACCCCTACAACATCGGCTTAATTGAATCGCTGATCCCGCTGTGTCTCCCCTCAGGCATGCTCATGAACGAGTTCACTAACTCGCCGGACGAGACGTGCTCTTCTGTGCCGGCGGCGCTGTAGAGTTGCTGAGCCGCTGACTGTTGGCGCGTGGGCATCGGCTACGTTACGTGGCACGCTCTTAGACTACCAGATAGAGGACTAGGAACATATTGCTGTGCCGAAGCCCGATACCAAGAATCTTAAAGTGCTGCTTTTTGGTCTTAAGGGCTCGGTCCCGGGATGATCCGTCGAAGGACCCGAAATACCCGTGCAACCCAATTGATGACCACTTGATACGAGCTTCGCTTTCTCTTAAGAGGCTCCCCTACTGGCATTTACCCGGTTTCGTTGCTTGTTTCCGGGATGCCCGCACGGGCAAACCTACTAATTGTGCGAGATATTGCACTGTGGGCACTATTACAGCGACAGGGTGGAGGACGTTGCAGGACTTCGTGCTGCGTGGTGTAATTGCAGGACGTACTCAGCCGCAAGCCACGCCGTGCTCAGAGAAGAGTCCGTGGGGTGAGGTTAGTTATACGGCGCGGGAACGACAGTCCGGAATCCGGCTCTCCCGATTCCTAGCTGAAAGCGCCAAGAAGTTTTTCTACTCTGTACTAGTAGGGATGAAAGCCCTTCTCCTTGAATCGTGTTTTAACGATGATGAGTATGATTTTTTTCTGGATACCTACTTTCCTAATGCGTACGTGTATTTATTCATACATAGCAGGGATAGCAGTAATAATCTAAGATTGGACTTATGCTCTCTATTGACGACAATGAGCACTTGGTATGTATAATAATTAATATACTGAATACCATAATTATAACACAATAAGACATATTTTTCAACTGTGCTTACTTGTAAAGCAATGAGAGGATTAAATTTTTTGCAGTTAGTTTTCCCTTCAAGTACCCTGTAACTAATGGTTCTTCGCTTGTTTCCGACATCCCTGTAGAGCTTAAGAAATACTTCAAATACGAGCCGGCAGTAAGCAGGCTCTAACTCTATTCATGGAATTCAACGTGGTCAATGTATAATTTGAAGGATCCCCCCTACTCGCATCAGGTCATGGCCACGTGCGAACTTAATATTTCTCTGTTATAGTGGGAAATCGATATAGCAATATGTCTCAAGAAAAATACTAGAGAAATGTTTCATAACACTACACGGGTAAACTCTCGTCTGCTTCAATGATACTGCCATTTCGTGGAGCTATCTATGCAATCGTTGCCCTCGCGAACATGTGTGAGGCTGTCATAATCTATTGTTATCTCGTATGCATTAGCACGGCCACCTTTCCCTCTGCTGTATGTACTGCCGTCGAAACCCAAGACCTTGGGCGCAAAGCCAATTTCAAAATCCGCCAGAAATCTCCTTTTCCCCATACATTCCGATCTAATAATCATCTTGACACTTCGAGTACGCCCCCATTAGAAAAATCCTGGAAATGCGAGGAATTGCATGCAGCTGGCATGATCAGCGTGCCCTAGTCGAGATAGCCAGGCCAGTTCGCCGTCTTCCTTGTGTGCATATAAACGTATGGATTTTACTTTTGAAATATCAATGCCCTGAAACGCCGTCCTGGTATCTCGAAAGGAAACACGCAATGCAATGACCCAAATGTGAAAAAAAGGCTTAAAGCCTTGCCCATCTCGCGAATAACGCTCATCTCAACCGCTATTCCTTCAAGCGTCCACTGGATCGGGGTTGGTAGTGCGAAGCACTTTCCTCGAGTAATCTTGATTGTCTTGTAGGGTATTAATGCTCTCGCGGCTTTTATTCTCGAATCGGCCGTATATGTTGGTTGCGAAGGGATCCATGCGTGGATCGTGAGGCATGAGGCGGCTACTTCTTCGGCCCGTCGACGTGTTTTCTCCATCCCATACAGATGCCATACCAGTCGTCGGCGTACCCATCATGCCCGCAGAGCCACTCAGGTGGCTATGAGGTCTTGAAGTGAGCGCTTCTTCGCGCTGGCGCCTCTTACGTTGTAGGCAGACGAAGGCAATTATTGCCGCGAGGATGGCAACAATTCCTAGCACACCAACTACAATACCCACGGTAGCGCCGGTACTGAGCCCGTGACTCGATGTACTAACACCGGATTGGTCGCTAGATCCTGCAGTTGGAGCGGGTGTCACTGTCACCGTTTCGAGACTAACCGACCCGCCAGCCGTTACGGTCTTAACTGAGGTGCTCGGCAGTGGGGTGGTAGTACCAGTTGTCTTGGTGGCGGTATCCTGGAACATACTATTAGTGCTCCTGTCTTCAATGACCTGATCATATCGAATGATAGTAAAACAATGGATTTAACTGGTCCAGCTAGTCATACAGGTAAAGAGGTGCTAGTCCCAGTAGTTGTCGAGTGGACTGCGGAAGTAGCAGTGCTCGATGTGTCTACCGACGTGGTAGAAGTTTGCCCCTGGACTCAGATACAGTTAAAATGGAATATTTTCCATCAGCCCACCTACTTACGAGCCCATTTGATATTGTGCGGGGGAGAGGATGTCATTCAGATAGATTGCAGAATACTCACTGTGCTAGTTGATGCCGAGCTCCCGTCGGCGGTGCCTGAAGGCGATATGTCGAGCGCTATGTATCCGTATAATCCGGCGGCCCCGCAGGTGTCAGGCTTCCAACCGGGGCATGAATCGTCACATTTACCAGTGTCTACCTGGGACGACGTGGCAGGCACATAATTACTGCACCAACAGTAGTGACCCTGAAGAATGGCGAAGGCGTAGTCATGAACGCAGAAATCGTGGCATAATCCATTGGATTGCCATATACTGCTATCTTCATTATTGTTAGAGTGTTGGAACCTCGTGTGTATTTTCAAGGAGATGACTTACTTGTAGGTGTGGCAGCAGTGTTGGCGCTGGCGCAGTACTCTATGGTAAGGGATTGAATAAACTGAGGGCCGATTATCAGGGCTAGGAGGGCCACGAACGGCACAGTATATCGTGAGTGACCCATGGCGAAGATGTCGAAACAACTAAATTCGGCTGGTAATGGAAAAAGACCGCATCAGTAAAAGTCATGTGCACATAGAGGTAAGTGTATCGAATAGAGCAATTCTCGTAGCGGTGCCTTGGAGGCAAATCAGAAGCCAGAGACAAACAAAGCCGACGGCAGCAACTTACCGTACTCTTGCTGAGGCGATGACACAATAAGAATAATAATAAACAGATTTTATTTTCGTAGCGAGTGGGCCAACTAATTCCGGGCGATTGCCACAACGGGATCACAAACAACCGGGAGAACAATAATCGTGGGTGACCATTGTTGTGACCAAGCCAAACCAAGACCCAGGTTCTAATTCAAGGTGAATGGCCCCGAGTGAAAGAATTCCCGGAACGTCGAGAGAGCGGGACAACGGCGAACGGCCAGAAGAACCGCAATAGAGCCGAAGACGAACAACTTGCCTGTTGTTGGTGTTTCGCAGACTGAGCGGCTAGGTTCGCTGGGTCAGCCGCTGGGTATGGAGAAAAGGGGAAAAACAAGAAATGAGCACGGCTGCGGTGCAGCGGTGGTCCGGATTTCTCTCGAGAGAAATGAGAGAAATAGAAATGATCGGTTGGCTGAGGGAGGAGAGGAAAGAAATGGCCGGAAACAAGAGGCGGGTCCAATTGGTTGGTCGGACGAGGTTCCAAGGTTGCGCGGCAAGACAAGGAAGGGAAGGAAGGATGGGATACGGGGATAGCACCGTGCTGTAGTGCCGTGTAATAGTGTGGTATGGTGTAGTGTAGTGTTGTGTAGTGTACCTACTGTATTCTGTAGCGTGGTAGGTAGTGTGCATACACTAGGTAGATATGGAAGTACGCGGTACAGGCGAGTGTGGGAGGCGATGGATTGCTTGATTGATCGATTGATTGACTGTCCGACCTACCCAGTCCCGACCAGGCCTGACCCGTCCTGTCCCGCTACGAATTCAGGTAGATGTGCGCTAGATTGGTAATAGGTACTATACAGGTTAGATAGGAGGTACAGCAGCACTCATGTGCCCAGCTATGGCGTATGGTTGACGGGGTCGTTGGACTGTACGTACAAAAAGAACAAAAATACGAGCGCCCCGTATCTTATGATGTTAGGCTTGCAGGATTGACAAGTCGCAGGTTGCAGGGCAAGGGCAAGATTAGGTAGATCTTTATTTGGCGCTGACAGACACAGGGGAAAGTCTTTGCAAATCAATACTTGTACTGTAGTGTACAGAGCTATGGAGGGTACCTATCTACGCTAATGTGATTTAGTCCAAAAATGAGTACCGCGACAAATCATACTGTACCTGCACCATACGATACGAATGTTGATAACGAACTTCCGGAAAGTAAAAGTTCCGATAACTACCGATTTCGACAATGATAAATCTACTGGCAAACGCTAATAAGCTGAAGATATAAAGACAATAAAGGCAAGCGAAGGGAATATATAAATGGGACACAGCAAGGATTTGAAATGAGTGAATGAGCTAAGTAATCAACAAAGGAGTGTGTGGCACAACTGTGCTGTACTTATCTTACTGCTGATGGGACACAGCGCAGATCCATCATCCCCCAATGGTTTTAGGGAAGGTTAAAGTATTCCAGATACTTAGACATATGTACACACACAGGTAGGGTACTATGTAGATACTACCTAGCGTATCAGGCATGCAGGGGATATAGCTAGCGCTGGTTCCTCTAATGTGAGCGAGCAAGCCACAAACTTCAAGTGCTGCAACGTACATACGCGGAAAATTCACGATGACCTCATTGCCCCTTTTAGGAGTAGCGGTCCCATTACCGGTCTCTTTTACGCTGAAGGATCCTAAACGACAGTCCTCGCCTACCTAATCTACACAACCAACAACATAAAGCCATATTCGAGATGCACTACAGTTTATTACACGAGTTATCAGCTACCGGTTTGTTTTCTCGCATTTCAAAGGGAGTATAATCCACGGTACGGCTACGACCGGTAGTGTGCTTTTATAAGCGATCCAGACAGTGATCGACCGGAATATAGCGTACGCCAAGTGGGCATTACGTCGTCATCATCCGGATATAGTTTAGAAGCCCCGACAGCACAAGCAACGTGGTTGCACGTTGTCTGTGGATGTTTCAATTGACGAGGCCATTTGTAGTAGTATATACTTCCTCTTATGGCCAATGATAAACTCAATCAGAGGCTTAACTACCTACCTAGCCTAGCCCAGCCCAGCATATACTAACTACTTCGTACACTACACTGCAATACAACCAGCAGCACCACAAACTACTACAAGTATACCGACTAAACACCCAAATCAAAGATTTTGTTGCCGTCTTGTCTTCTCCAATTCACTTTCTACCTAACCTGCCCAGACACAAGAATGGACCTGTCGGGTTTCTCTGAGACACCGAGAGCCAAGCGATCGGTTGAACCGGCTCCACACAGTTGGCATTGTCTTCGATTCACATTGTCGTAAGTATGTGTCCGCCTACGCCGCGCAAGTATGCTCGTCGGCTTGATATAGGTAATAGAGCAGGCGCCGCGAGGTTGTTTTTCGGGTTGAATAGGTATTTCTTCGACATGCAGCACTAGACAGACCATCCCACCGGCCAGCGTTCGCTCAGCCTCTAGTCTGTCTAGTGTCTCGTGGTGGGAGCGTTCCGTACCCTCCTTAACCCTTACGTACGATGTAGATGCTCTCGTATCACGCTATCACGCCGCGAACCACCACGCCACCTTCCATCCAACCCGACAGCACAGGTGCAACAACAACCCAATGCGCCAATCACCTCGCTGCTACCCCAACAGCCTCCCCAGTTCTTACTCACGACGAGCCACCCATCTCATGCATGCAAGCTTTTTTGTTTTGTTTATGTCTCGTATTGACGGAGAGGACTCCGTTCGGCGTCATCATCTATATCACAGGGCTCTATACCTCTCGCTCTTGACGCTTAGATGCAAGCCTCCGTGACACACGACGCACAATAATAGGCTTCGGTCCGTCCGGCATATTAGGGGACGCGAACTAGCCTCCGGCGCACCACCCATCTGCACGGTTCGTTCTAACGACGCCCGGCTTATACAATCGGTTTATTCGTCTGGCATGATCTGGCACGATACAGTGGCACACATTCAGTAGCCGACGACATTCACGATACCTACCCTACCTAATCTACATATCTTGCCACTGTATGGGTATGAATACCTTCCTGGGTAAGTATTCCACAAGCGGCCTACGATACGAAATAACCCCGCGTTGATCCCCAACCCCCTCTAACGTTTGTCCGATAAGCCCGAGAATACCATTGGCACTTGTCCCGGACCAAGAGCGCTTATTCTGCCAATGCAACCTGGGGTAACCCGAGGGTTTGGCAGAAGGCTGGAAACCAGCTGTACGCTTTCTACCGTAACCGTATCGTACCCTAGTACTATAACAAGTGGCGGAGGTAGCATTGATATTGGAGACGGGATGAGGCTTTATATGTGTATGTATATTTGCCGCCCATCATATCTTCTTCCTAGCAGTATCATACCAAGCTGGCTAATCTGAGCGGTGAGCTTGCCGCCGCCGTATACCTTTACTTTCCCCTTCAATGTTAGTGTGGTGTACCTAGTGTCGGTATACCACTGTCTACAAGGGTCTTTTAAGATAGATTACCGAACCTTGGCATTATTCCCTGCTTTCCTTGCATCATCAGCACGCCATACCCATTCTACCAGGTTCAGACCATTAAATGCACTACTAAGCCGTCACGTGGCGATGGAAGCATCATGCTTGTGACTCCCACAACCTCGCATCTCGAATACTGGTCTATCTATGTAGATAGACTAGCAATCACATTATTTCGGCAGAGTTTTATCAAAATTCATGGCTGCAGATAACGTGTGCTTCCATTCAAAAACCCAACAACCAAGCCCTTGGTCCCCCTGTTATCTAGCACCCGCCGAAACAATAACTCCTACAGACATGAGTTATCCCACTACTCGTCCTTTGGAGGGGTTAGAGAGATAAGCACCAAGGAACATCATATCTATGGATATGCAACTCTTAAATAGGAACAGTGCACTAGGCAAACTACTACTAGACAGCCTGGTCGACTTCATACGAAGAGCGCCAAATACATTTACAACGAGCATCCCGGCTGCCTGCATGTTTTGTATTCTGACATGCGGTGCTTTATTACAAAACGAGATGGCAAGTTCTAAATTCGGCCATGCGACACCACCACAGTATTTAAAGTTCCAACATGGCGTTTAGCCAAGGTTTCATTTTGATGTAGTCTCGCTATCCCCGCCCTGTCCTCGAATCTATGTTCACGTATTCTGAGGTGACGGGTTACGCTATGTTTAATCTTAAACGGTTGCACGCGATGTACCTCAAGTTATCGGAGCATCCTAGCTGCGCATTTTGTAATATTAACATAGTAATGGATGGGCCAACCTACTTTTTGTTTCGTCTACAAACAAACAAGACTCGCCTCTTGTTTCTGGCATTTCGTTAGGGCTTCGTGTGAAGTTACTGTTTCTACTGAGTTCGTTTTAGGAGTAGATTGAAAAACAAGGACAAGTGTTGTAAGTTTAAGGTGCTTGCCGCTCACAATTGTCTCTATCCTCCGTGTAAGAGCGATTAATTCCTAGTTGGGTTGTATTACCTATTCGGGATGTAGGTAACAGCTTACCGCATGACAAGAATGCTCCTAAAGCTACCTAACATGCAAGATAGGTAGGAAATTGATACTAGAGTTGGAAAACGATTCGGCAACGAGCTAACTCTACTATTATAAAGCATGTCGTGGATGGGGATGGTATTTAATAGTTGATGGCCGTCTGATATGCGACCCATTGTAGCCTTGCTGACGATAATACTTTCATAGGGAGCCACTGTACTACCCTAATCGGGCGTGGTTCTCGGTATTTTTGAATTCACGATATTCTTACTAGTCAGAGTCTTTACACTATCTTTAGGGTTTGGTTTCCAGCTACCCATTATAAAACTTGCAAGTGAAGGTAAAAATACTTACATAACAGTAAGTAAATAATAGGTTGCTTAGAACAAAGTCAAGGCCTAGTCTAAGGGATCGGACGCTCCAGTTAGCTGCTGCCCCCTGCCTTAGCTCATCCCATGGTATCTACATACGCCATGTAACGAAATCTCCATCCCAACAAAACCGCATTCGTGCGTATTAGTGCAGTGACTGGTACACCATTCTCATCGATATTAACATACATGACGAGCAGTGGAACTAGGGAACGGGTTTGCATCATTACCGTTGCATGTACCGCAACGGTTAGCTTGTAGGTTGGCCAGAAAGATAATGATAGTATGATACTTAACTGGGTATATAACGTGATCGGCACGCCTCAAATTTTGTGGCTTGCGGGTTGTTTGATCCGCAGCCGCTAAGTATTCCTTCAACGCTAGTAAACGGAAGTGCCTGTGTATTCTTGGCTAATTGGCATATTCACAAACCGGCAGCCAGACGCCCACCTCCTGTAATCTCCATCGTGGGCGTCAAGTAGCTCTGAATTGGCATGGGCGAAGGAATTCCGATCTGCGACGGGTGGTGATTCTGCAAGCTATTTACACTAGCCGGCGCGCAGCGCTGGATACCAGGCGTCCCGAAATGAGGATCTTCGGTTTAGGGTTGGGTTGGGTGATGCTAGCGCCGATCCAGTGCACTGGTCAAAGCTTGGCGCCGCCTCTGCGGAATGGGCTTGGCAGCATGTGTTATTCTGTACAAAGTTAGGTGGGATGCTCTCAGCTCGGCTCTTGCTGGGAGTGGCATGATACATGCATACATAGGTAATGCGGGAGCACAGCATACCTACCTAGATGAGGTAGGTTGGTAGATACGTAAGCAAACAGGGAGATGGGAGATGGAAGTGTGGTACGGAAGATGAGAGGCGCCCATAAGCGAGGCCAACGAAATAGCGTATAAAGCGCCACGAGCCCCTTACTCTATTACTTCAACCACGGATAGGTCAACGGAATGACGTTGAGATATTAAACCATTCTGCCATAAGCACGGATGACGGGAAGGGCTCTATAACTAGCTCGAATGATGATAATGTAGTTTGCACATGAGTTTATATGCCGACAACCGACCTGACATAGAGCTTGTGGCTTGGTTTCTACGCATCGAGAACACATTGTGTCAGCCGGTGACCCTTTGCTTTCCTCTAATTTGATAAAAACACTCAAGATAAGGGGCAGTACTATTCCACTAATTAGTATGTAGCAAAACTATCGTTCACGAACACGAGATAGTATAGGCCGTGATCACCAACACGTTGGGATATAGTCTTTGATGCTATATAATTTGATTCCTCTAGTCAGGGTAGCTATTGTAAACAATATATCATGGCATCAACTATAGCTCATCGTAACACTAGCCGACCGGCCGCGATGTCTACGATGAGTATCTATGCATGCACAACACGTAATAAGCCAGCTATATGAGACCAAGAAGCCAACCTATATCCGAACGAGAGGAGGCAGGAAACAGAAATACAATGCGAGAACGAGTGGTTTCCCAAACCTGATATATAGCCCCTCGCCATATTCCCACAAACGCCTATATCCCTACCCTAATTGAATGTCCCGGGTTCAAAGCCGGACCCGGTTCCGCCCATTCCCCCTAAAATAAACAAACGCCGGACGCTCTCGCTCCAAACCTTCATCACCTCTCGCGCACCGGCGAGCCCCTCGTAGGCGTCCCGCGTGTGGGTGTCCCTTTCTCTTTCCCTTTCCCTTTCGCCGGGGACCCGGCAGGACTAGCCTCGCGCGAGCTCTTGCTCTCGAACTCCTCGACCATTGCGCGGACACGTCTGGCAGGGGAGGTATTGCCGGTGCTCCGCAGCTCGTTGCCGCGGAGGTTGCTCTCGCTGCGGAAGTCGGTGCTCTTCTGGAGACTGCGCGGCGGCTTGCGTCCGCTTCGGTACTCTGGAGACCCCGTGAAGATGGGGGTGATCTGCAGCGTGGACGAGCTCCCCGTACGCTCGAACCGCACTGCTTCGGCGGACAGAACGTCCGCGTCGCTGTGGTGCGACATCACTGATACGGGAGTGTGCGCTGCGCTGCGGGCCTGGTGCAGTTCGGCGCCGAGCTTGTCGATTTGTTCTTCGAGTGTTAGGGTCCGGGGTGATGGCTCCGGGTCTGGATTCGGTAGGTGTTGGCGGTGGAGTAATGGGGGCCGTCGTGGAATGTCGTGTTCGAGGGCGCGTGACCCTGAGTGTGTTGGCATGGGTCGATGCGCTTGTGGTGGCGTCCGCGGCCGCAGAGGCTCCGGCGTCCGAGACACCTCAGGAATGGCGTCTTGGGCTTCGATGCGCTCCCACTCTGCATCCAACTCACGGCGTAGGGCCTCCTTTTCCGCGTCCTCGCTCGAACCTGAAGTATGGTGTTTGTCCTCGTCGCCTAGGGGACTGGGCGTTGGTATGGGGCGTGATAGTGTTTCTACTTCCCCTATCGTTGGGACAATAAGGTCACGCTGTTCTTCCGTCATCCACTCTTGTTCTCCGGAATCTCTCCTATCTTCGTCACTGCCATCGCCGTCTCTCTCAGGGTCCACCAAGATGACATCTTGCTCACTTTCGAAGTCTGGCTCGGCATTGACAACTCGCAGTGGCTCCTTAGGCACTGTGAACATGACCTGCACCAGTCGTTTTTCTACGGCTTTTTCGATATCCCACTCTTCGTCGTCTGGGTGCACGCCCTCCTCCGTTGCCCTTTGCAACGGCGTGTAGCGTGCTGCACCTTGGCTCGGGCCAGCTTCGCTTGACTCCCACGCTCCTCGGCCGCCCTTCCTCCGCAACAGGCCATCGGCCGCAATCCCGCCTACGCCGCCCAAACTTCCTAGGCGCGCCTCGAAGTCACTAGCTTCAACGACGCCGCCTTGAAGGGGGCTATCTTCATCCGTCTCCCCTGAGAGATTAGAATCCGGGCTGGGATTTGAGAATACGCGACGAAGACTGCCAAGCCAACTACGTCGGGGCTTGTTCTTACTCGGGCTGCCGGGTTCCTGGGGGTCATCTTCTGCGTTCTCTTCCCTTTCTCTCTCTCGCCCTGAGAGTAGCCCCGGCCCCTCGGCCTGCAGAGCTGCAAAACTGCTGCGCGCCGTGTTATAGCTTGGCGCCGAGCTTGAGCTACTACTACCTCCCCGGCCTTCCGTGGTTGCAGCGAGCGCCGCGGCGACCGCAACGCCAAAGCCGGGGCGTAGCCGTCGAAGAAGGGATCCCGAACGGCTCAAGTCGCTGCGGTTTGACTCCGATATGTTGCTCTCTGTCCGCGCGCCGTCCTCTTCGGTGTTGATATTGAACCCACGGCGCGAGGGAGACGTCCGGCCGGCCCCGGCTGTGGCAGCAGCACGCGATGTAGTGCTGCGACCGCTCATCAGCGCGTCCGCCACGTCTACGTTAGTCATCCAATCTTGGACGTCGGGATCAGTTACCGAGGCGCGTTTGCGCTCCCGCTCCTCAGGGCTAGGGGTTTGGGAGGAGCGACCTGGTGCCGGGAAAGACAATGGGCGTTCTCGGGTCGGTGTTACGAAAGGGTCCGAGTATGCACCGCTGTCGCGCCGCCCATCACGGACGGGGCTGATGGCCTCCTCGCCAATGTCCCCAGTATCGTCTTCGTCGGCTTCGAAAATGGGGTTCATTCCCCCCAAGCCCCTCGGGTTGGAAACCTGTTCGTAGGCTGCAGAAGATGTGGGTTGATGTTGTCCTCTCGCTGCTCGGGGAGCGATTGGTTTTCTATTTATCTGGAGCATCGGTGGAGCGGGAGGACCAAGATCTCCAAACCAGTTTTGACGGCCATTGTCTATACTGGTTCGGCCGATTTGCAGGCTCTGGTAACCAAGTGATCGACCGCCACGCACATATGGATCTGGGCCGCCTACATACCAATCGTTACTTCTATCGTCTGCTGCAAACTCGTCGTGACCGAGAAATCGAGAGTTGTCCTGAGCAAGGGCACGAATTGCAGCATCAGGGACCGTTCGCCCATTCCGTTGCCGCTTGCGATAGAACAGATAGGCCAGGATTGCTAGCACTATGAGGAACCCAAGTCCCAGGCCTAGGCCCACACCAAGGCCAAGTTTCAGCTGCTGAGAGCTGCTTGTGCCCGATGTACTCCCCCCTGCGGAACCCTCGGTGTATGATGGATTCGTGTAGCTGCCGGCCCACGTCATTGAAGTGAGATTGAGGAACGTCGCTGTAGCAGAGCTCGCCCCTCGCCTAGTCTTACTCCCGGACGAAGCGACGGTGTGGCCCCCATAGACCATCATGACGTTTCCAGGGAGCAGCGCAGCACCATGGCCATAGATACCATCACCTGGAGGCTGTGAGTCGGGGATAGTCCATTGCCAATTGCCAGCGCCGCCATAGTCTGACCCAATTTGAAGTACAGCGAGTTGGGGATACGCAGCTTGAGTGAGATCGCCGACCCAGCCCCCATAAATCACTAAAGCCGTTCCGTCCTCGTTTAAAACAGCTGTGTGGCCTGATCGGCTGTCTACACTTTCACTAGAATTTGCCATGGCAATGTCAGACACAAAGCCCCAGCTCTCCTCCGGCAGACTCCATATTGCTAGCGTGCTCATGTTGATAAATGCATACTGGGTGTGTCCACCGAGCAAGACATAGTTTATCTGTTGTGTAATGGTACCTGTTCGATTCGCAAACGACGGAGAAAGGCCGGTGAAAGTGAAGCCTGCTTCGGGAATTGGTGGGCCGTTGCTGTTCACTAGCTCAATGCTGTAGCTTTCGGAGTTGGCGTCCGAGGGCGAGATTTTGACCATCTGGTTAGAATATGTCGCCTTTGTCTGAGAACTGGTTGGGTCTGAATTATTGTTTGGGCACATTCCGCCATAAACGAAAGTATAGGCAGGCGACGTCGCCGGCTCTAGTATAGTTGAGAAACTGAAGCTGGCGCCCAAGAACCCAGGGCCTATTTTGATACTCTGGGCATCAGTACCTGATTGGATGTCTCCTTGGGTCCATAGTGTTGAGCTAGTACTAGGAGCCGATGAATTGAAGGACCAGATACTAGAGCCTTTAGAAGTCGAACAGTCCCCGGCATACACGAGAAGCGACCCATTATCGGCGAGAGAGGGAGTGAACGCCGTGCTGCTGTTCTTCAAGAACGGTAAACCAGAGGATAGAGTGCTGAGGGGCAATGATGAGGCCTCCAAAGTGGCCGAGATGTTGACGGAGAGTAAGTCAACGGAGGTACCCTGAGGGGAGAAGATGTAAGCAACGTCCCCGGTAGCATTGTTTTCTGTCTGCCCGGGCTTTGGCACCGGCAAGAAGATGCTTGTTGGAATGTACGGAAGCGTTTGCGCCGTGACCACCACAGAGAGATAGATGAACACTGCTAGTAGTACCCAGGCGCGGGTAGCCGCCGCCATATGCGAGCCGGCCGGCGGCGACGGTGACAACATCCGGAGCAGAGACTAGATTGCTTCACCTCGGCCGTGATAGAAGCATCGTTTGGCTAAGTTGCGATTGGACAGGCGCAAAAAGCGGCGAATGGGAATGGAGTCGAGAAGGAGGGAAAATACGTGGCGGTCTCCCTATGCCTAGTTGTCCGTCTACGGGCGGGCCGGCCAGGCTATGTGTCGCTAGGATAAATGGTCGATCGAAGTATACCTAGGCGGAGGGGGAGGTGGGGTGAAGTCCAGAAACAAGGGTTCCGCGATGTCTCGGTTGGTGAAGGTCAAGGGTCGACCGTATTGCACTGAATACCCATACCTAAGTAATTGTCATTACCTTACCTGGGCTGTAAGTAAGCCTGGTTCGGAGACTCAACCCGGATCTGCGACACAATTCGAAAAGGACGAAGACAAATGCAAGTGAGGAATTAAAAAATATAATGTCGATCCGTAACCCTAGAGTCTATCAATGTAGGCAGGTATCCGAAAGGAGGTTGGTTATTGGTTGTCGGTATTGCGATGTCTACTCGGCGAACACTGACGCGGGTTGCAGCAGGCTGCACAATGCGCAGCGCGGTTCGGGAGACTGTTTACTACATAGTATGCGGGGTGTTTTTGTTGTTGTCGGGACGACGCTCCAGAATCCCCCACTTCCTTTGATCCAATAGTGCGTCTTAGTGTACCATTACCCACTACGCCGGTTCCCAGTGGTCTACTGCATGGTAGAGTAGGTACTGCATTTAGACTGCCCTATGCGATATGATGATAGTTGTAGGTACATAGACGAAATCACACATTCGGTAGGTCAACGATAACTACACTATCGTCGGTGTAGCAGGTGAGTGTTATAACATCCAAATTGTTAAATATAGTGATAGGTACATATGGAACGTTACAAGCCGAATACCAACCAACCTGAAAGTTGGATGAAACAAATGAAATCCTTCCTGATTATTGAGGTCGTCGTTAGCCTCATCCTCCCTCCTTCGCGGCAGCGGGGTAGATGGTCGTTGCATAATGACGGGAAGAGAGAGGAGAAGACAAGAGACCATGAACGGCTACCTAAACGATCTAAGTATACACGTCGCCACAAATACCAGAAATCCCACCAGTTTTCCCCTCAACCTCAGTTGTCATATCTAACACCGGCCAGCCACGATACGCCTGCTCCTATCCAGGTAGATGTCCCATCTGTCTAAATCTATTGCCGCTGCAGCGCCCTGATTTGTTCCTGCAGCTCATTCCGGTGCTTCCTCGCCGCGTCCCGCTGGGCCTCGAGTTCGATAATGACGGGCTTGAGCAGATTCGGGTCGGAGAGCACCTTCATCTGCAGCGCCTTGACGCTGTCCTCGAGGTCCTTGATCTTCTGCTTGAGCGCGTCCTTCTCCTCTTCACAGTCCTGCTGCGCTCTCTCGAGGGCCTTCTGGGCCTTGATGTGCTCTGTTTGGAGGTCGTTCCACAGCCTCTGCAGCGTTTCCAGTTCGGTCTTATAGAGCTGGATTTCCTCTCTGGCTGATCGAAGGTCCCCGTTCCCTCCAGCTCCTCCTGCGCCCCCTGTCACCGCGCCCGCAGGTGCAGGCACCGTGTTGACGGATGCGTTGCTTGTAGCAAACGCCGTGTTGACGGCCGCGTTGCTTGTAGCCGCCTTCCTCATCGCGTCGCTGAGCTGCTTGCGGAGCGACGCCACCTCGGTCCGGAGGTTGTTCTCGTTGAGCCGCAGCTGGTCGTGGCGCTTCTGCAGCTCCTTGAGCTCGTCATTCTTCTTCTCTCGCTTCCTCGTGCACTTGTCTAGTTGCTCCTGCAAGTTGACTGCCTGGGCTTTCAGGTCATCGCCTGCCGTGTTCGCCTTCAAGAGGGTGATTTGCCCCTCGAGCTGCCGGCTGCGCGACAGAGCCTGGTTTAGCTGCTTCTGGAGCTCGTCTATCCGGTTCTGGAGGTTCGGTAGGTCGGCGTTGCCCTCCCTGTGTCTCTTCAAGCACTCCTCGAGCTGGTTCCTCAAGTCCTGCAGTTGCTTCTGCAGGGTTTGAATGGTCTTGTCGCTGTCACGTTGTTTTTGCTGGGCACTGTTCTTGGCCTTTTCTGAGTTCTCAAGCTGGTCGTAATGGTCGAATGTGCATACGATCATCCTGTTCTTGTAGTCCTTGTGTACCTTGGCTGTCCCTACCTTGGAGACGAATGCGTCTGACAATGTGGCTTCGGCTGGGGCCCTTAGCTTCTTGACTTCTTGCTCTAGCTCCGCGATCCGATCCGCATCGCCGATAGTACCCTGCTCTATTGAAATGAGATGATCGTAGAATTCTGTGTTGAGCACGATGAGCCCTTGGCTGTCGTCTCTGAAGGTGCTAGCATACTGCAGTCCCCATGGTAGGTTGATAAGAGGGGTATATTTGTAGGTTGACGTTCCTTTGCGCCTCAATTCCTCGTTCTCCTTCCGCAGGAGGTCGGCCGCGGTCTTGGATTTGTCTAGCTCTGCCTGAATCGTGTGTAGCTCTAGGCCGCCGCTGTCTATTCTTTGTTGTAAAGCATTCCTCTCATTTTCAGCGGCCAACAAAACGTTGTGGAACTCGGTAGAGCATGCCGTTATTCCCAAGTTGGAATCCTCGAAGGTGCTTCCGTAGTCTAGTGTGAAGCCCTCCGGGAAATTCAAGATCTTGCCCCTGACCATCTTTGCTTTCTTTAGGTTGTGAACTTCCTGCTGCAGCATCTGTCTCTCTTGCTGGACAATGGAGAGCTGGGCTTGGAGCTGGGCTGCTTGCCCCGAGCCGCCGTCGGCCGACCCATTTAGTGGTGAGCTTTGGAGGATCCTCAGCGTATCATTATCCCGTTGGATGTCCTCCATCTTCTTTTCCTGCTCTTTCATCGACTTTCGCAACGCGCGCATCTCGTTTTCTTGGTCGTTGATCTTCTGGGCCATGGTGATCGTGGGGTCCTCGCCACTTTGTACGCTGATGTTGACTGCCTTGAAGGTGTCTATGTCGGATTTGAGAGCGTTCTCGCGGTCCTCGGCTTCTCGTAGCATCCTCTGGAAGAACTTGATGTTTTCCTGAAGATGGACGATCTGTTTACCCATGTCTTGGTCTTTGTTGCTAATCTTGCCATTGAATTGTTTTTGGAGTTCATTCAACCTCTCGATTTCGCGGTCACGCATATCTACGGATGAATTGAGCGAGGACACCTTTGCCTCGAGGTTGCTCTTGTCCACGGTGAGCTTCAGTATCTGGACATCGATGTCTTTGTGCTTCGCTTCCCACGAGTTGACGGCCTCCTTGGAAGTGGGCTGCGGTATGGTGATCACGGTTGGCCTGTCCTCGATATCCCTCGTGTGCTTGGTGTTCGGGCGGTCACCGAAGGCAGGGAGAACAAAGAGAGGCCCATGGCCACTGTTTCTCAATCGATAAAATCGGGTGTTCAAGTCAACCTTAACGATGCCGCGGAATTTGGCGTCGTCGTTGCTGGAGAATGCCGCGTCGCCTAGCACATTTTGCTCCGCAAATACGGCATCTCTGGCATCCTGGTGGGCTTCCGCCCGATCAAGCATCTGGTGAATGAACGTGAACACGTCCTCGCCGGCATTGGCCAAGATCCATCTATCCTGTGGGAAAACGATCTCGCGTCCGGAGCGACCATCTGGCCCGTGGACACTAATGTGTTGCATAGGGACAATGGCTTCGTTCGCGAGTAGATCTAGACTGTTGCCGTACGCGATCTCCAGTTCGTGCATACGGACTACGAGATGCTGGGTGTACAGAATCCACTGGCCTACGAGAGTCGTCTTGGCCAGTTTGAGCGCTCGCTGCTCGTCTACTTTATCGCTGTCGAGGGGGATGAGGCCGAGAATGCCGCCCATGGCGGAGTACTCGTGATCTAGGCGCTCCAGAATCTCGTTGGCGTGGTTCAGCAGCGTCAGATGGGACTCATAAGGACGATATTGCTGGAAAGGGTGGTTCTCCGGGAACTCTATATCTGTTGTCTCAAGAGGGCAGTGCCATTTCGGTCCCTCGGTGTCGTTGTTGCTCTTGATTAGATTCAGGAGCGCATTTAGGGGCTTCTTATGCGCTCCATCGTCTGTGTGGTAGTGCGACTGCAGATCGTTGAGCCAGTCGAACGCCTGTTCTGCGGCGAACGGCGCATCTGCGTTTGTCTTCCCGTCATTTGGTGGTTCGAAGGTACCGCCATACTGGGCCGGGGCCAGTAGCGAGATCAGCACGGCCAGAGACTGGGCATGCTGCTTTAAGGCGAGCAGGGTCGGCGCTCTGCCCGGAGTTGACAAGTACGTGCAGTTGACATGCTCGAGCATGTGGTAGGGAAGCTGGGGGTTGTTATGGACTAACGAACTGTAATACGGCTTCGACCAGTGTGTCCCCTTGAGAAAACCTCTCATTTTGTCGTACACCTCCGTGACTTGCGTCGTAGGCGCCGGGTTAGGCCCCATGGAACCGGTCGCCATCGGATTATTAGTCATGGTACCCGTGCTAGTCATGGTAGCCGTGTTAGCCATGTTAGCCATGATGGCTGCAAATGCTCTTCAGTATGGATGCACTTCGGTCAGACGGGACGGTAGCTATTGTCACTTGGACCGAGTGTATGAGGTGCACCTGAAGCAGATCTAGAGTAATTAGGAGGCAACTCTCCTACGGTAAAGGCGGGATTCTATCATTCATTGTCAGTGGCCCTTCAAAGAGAGATAAGGGGACCATTTCCCTTCCGGAAAGGGAATACTGTGAAGGTTGAGAGACATTATTGTGCTAGTATCCATAGACAAAGACGTTCTCGTCTCGAGCGACTCGACTTTACGGATTCCAGTCAGAGATTTTGCGGGAGCATGTAAGACATGGTCTGTATGGAATGCTGCTTGCGACGTTTATTGTTGCCCCGGATTATCTAATATCTACCTATTCTACGGAATTAGCCTCTGCCAAACCACACGTAAGTTGCCCAAAGTGATACCACCGAGTCGGATTGGCTTATTCTCTCCGGATGCGGATATCTCCCCGTGCCTCTTTAACAGAGCTCTCTAGAGATGGAGACGGCGCCGACTCCTCCTTGTGAACAGATTCGCATTGTTTAACGAACAACCGTTCTGAGTCCAAATTGGTCAACCTTGATTAATATGTCTGTTGTGTTCCTCATGGTAATTCGTGAAGTCTTGTTTTTTTTGGCAAGCCCTGGCTTGCTAATTTCACTTCGCGATACCTACTAAGTAGTTATTTTTTTCTGGACGGTTGGGAGTGCTTATCTAATTCACCATCTGGTAAGGCTTTGAGTGTCATCCATTCGTTTCGCTTACGAGAATATAAAACGAAATGATTATTGCATAAAACCTGGTCATCATGTCGAATTTGTTTGGTGAGCCCACTGAGTAAGGTGAGCCCAAAAGATCCACCGTGGCTGTCGTCGGCCAGACAGGTTGCCTCAGGGCTCAATTTGAATGGACTGCCAAGTATTCAGCTGTGCTAGTGCCGAGCTGAACATGGCATTACCGGGTGTTTTGTCGATATGTACATCCCCCCGTAGATAAAATATTAATACATTTTATTCCTTTGCCACAGTCGTGTGGCACCAGTTCCTGTTCGAATCCAGGGCAGAATTCAGGGTCTCTATCTTGATACGAGGTGTGGTGGTACTGTTCCTACTTCATTGTGAATTAATTGGGTTGCTATGCATGAACTATATCAAGGGTCTAGCCAAGGCAAAGTGCTTTTCGGTTTCGCACCATATCGGTGAATAATGCGCTGTGGATACCTGGTGGCACGATGATTATCATATAGTAGACTAGTTCCTTGTACAGACGTAGAATCAGTTTCGGGGATGGCGCTGTGGGAGTTGCTTAGAGCGAGACATGCCACGTCCCAAAGGGATAGCTGCAGGAGAATAATAATAACAGCGGGATTGATGTCACAGGCTTTACCCCACAATTGACAATTGGCGGCGGTAATAATGATGATGGCTGCTTGATCGATTCAGGTAGCTTGAATAAATTGTCACCATCGTCAATAGCGTGAACTGAAGATTGGAGCTTTTTTTGCTTAGCACTCTCGCTGATCAGACATGAGGCCTACAATTTTTGCACTACTAATCTACTAGTAGTATCGTACATATATACTAAGTCGTACTACCTATCTTCAATTAATTATAATTGCTTAGGTCATGTTGTAGTGCATGGTCACAAGGAATTCAGCGTACGTAAGGCATCTCTTTAGCAAACCGAGTCTGCATGACGAGAGAATCTGCTGTTAAAACATGGAAAAAAGTAAAAGAAATCCCTACAGCAGACGTTTGCGTTGGGACCAGAAGTACATAGAATACATGGGCGTAGTACCCCTACGCTACTTCTATCACAGATGATGCTTCTACGACGTGATAAGTACCGCGCTAGTCGATATAAAAATGATCTACAGTACCCGCTGTACAATCTGCCCCCGGCGCCACCTAAATCACCCCTTTTTGTGACATTGTCTACATGCAATAACTAGACCGAGTCTGGCGTCGAGCCTCTCTCGTCATTGGCCCTGAGCGCAGAGCTCCTCCTCTGTCCTCGTCCAGCGAAATTATGCTGGCCCCCGCTTCCCAGTTTAGTGCATGTATGGTGATGTACACAGCATTAGCGCGGACACAGATGGGACATGGATTGGACATGGATGGGATGCGTATGCCGCGGGCTAGGGAACCAGCTCAGCCAGTGTGCGTGCAAAGTTCCGTCATCGCGCTCCACAGTTGCTAGCTTAGCTTCCAAGATCGCGGGTGCCAAAAACGATAGATTTTATCGCGACGTAGCAACTGGGTCGAGTTCCTTGGATGGTCCTAAGGCTGGCAAATATGTATGCCCGAACAGGCCTCCCAATTCTTGATTTTTCGAGTTTTTTTTTTCTCCCTTCAAGTCAAGAGGCCGGGGCTCTTCTGGCTGCCATCGTTGCAACCGACGTTTCTCCTACTTAGATACTGTATAGCAACAGCTGTACAGCACAGCTAGCTAGCTAGTTCGCTAATCGGAGCTTTTCTGGCCGTCTCTGACAACTGAACTCAGTCTAAGACACTCCGGTGACACAAGCACAACAAAGTACGGGCATACATATACACGGTACGTAATTTACCGTTCATTCTTCAATTCACCATTGCATCGCAGCCCGCTCCCCACCTCAAGCACCCCGGAAGCCTCTTTGTTTTCTTATTTTTATGTTTATTTTCTTCATTTTTCACTCCATCTCTACATAACTTCTATGCTATGCTGCACGCGTAGTGTATTAGTCCTCTCTTGGTACATATGCGAGCAGGTGGCAGCTAATTCGCATCAGGATTCTCTAGTATAGCTCGCGTTGGTTTTTTTGGACCTATATTCGACTATAATCGACACCCACGCCAAGGCAAACGACACAAGTCGTTTTCGACAACATGAGCGAGCAAGGTTCGGCTCGTGATGCATCCGCGTCGAGTAAGTTCTCTTGACCCAGGATATAGAATACTGAATACGGGATCGGTGCTAATTGTTCCGTCTACCAGGTCTATACCTCACCATAGCTCCCGTGGCACTCACTGCTGCTGTATACATCTCTATCTTCCTAATACTGCGTAAGAGCCATAGACGCTACTATGCTCCTAGAACCTACCTGGGAAGTCTACGAGAGAGGTTAGTCCCGCCAATTGGTTATCGCATATTCTAGGGATTGTATCGTTGACCTAGCTCTGGTTGAATAGTGAGAGATCACCGCCACTCCCAACCGGCTTGCTCAACTGGTTTGGCACGTTTTGGAAGATATCCGACTATCATCCACTCCAGCATCAATCTCTTGATGCCTACCTATTTCTTCGGTTTCTCAAGATCCTCATTGTTATATGCTTTGTGGGATGCTGCATTACATGGCCCGTGTTGTTCCCCGTCAACATCACTGGTTCAGCTGGGAAGACTCAGCTTGACTTGCTCACCTACGCCAACATTAACAACTCTACCCAGTACAATCGATACTATGCTCACGTATTCATCGCGTGGGTCTTCTACGGATTTGTGATGTTCATGATTATACGCGAGTCCATCTTCTACGTCAATCTGCGCCAGGCTTTCCTCTTATCGCCGATGTATAGCAATCGGATATCCTCGAGAACCGTTCTTTTTATTTCTGTTCCCGATGATTATCTGGATCAGGCCAGACTGCGCAAGGTGTTTGGAGACTCAGTCAAGAACATCTGGATTGTTGGAGAGACGAAGGAACTTGACAAGCTAGTCAAGGAGCGCGACAATGTAGCTATGAGACTTGAGAAGGCTGAGGTCAAATTGCTCAAGCTTGCGAATGGGGAACGTCTCAAAGCGATCAAGAAAGGCGCGGCAGATGAGAGAGCAGAGGCTCCTATCGACGCCGAGTCGGGAAGTCTGGCTGCTCGATGGGTCCCTCCCAAGAAGCGACCAACCCATAGACTAGGATTCCTCGGTCTGGTTGGCGAGAAGGTAGATACGATTACGTGGTGCCGATCTAAGCTGGAACACCTGATCCCAACTGTCGAGAAAGCCCAGGATACGTATCGTAGTGGGGATTACAAGAAGATCAACAGCGTTTTCATCGAATTCACTGACCAAGCTGAGGCGGAATCGGCGTACCAAGTACTGGCTCATCACAAGGCTCTGCAAATGACACCCAAATACATTGGTATAACTCCGGGCGAAATTGTTTGGAGCGCGCTGAAGGTTTCGTGGTGGCAAAGGGTTGTCCGACGGTTTGCTGTTATTGGTTTCATCAGCGCTCTCATTATCTTCTGGGCCATACCTGTTGCCGTTGTTGGTATTATCTCCAACATCAGCAGCCTTGAGAAGATCTCTTTCTTGACTTGGATTGGCAAAATTCCGCAGGTCATCCTGGGTTTTGTTCAAGGTCTTCTACCGTCGGTCCTCATGTCGCTCCTCTTGTCCCTCGTCCCCGTTGTCATGAGATGTAAGTTACAAAACTATAGCTTTGTTGACAAGCCAGGACTAATGCGAGAACAGTGTGTGCCAAGCTAGCTGGAGAGCCAAGCCTGTCCCGGGTTGAGCTCTTCACCCAGAATGCCTACTTTGCTTTCCAAGTTATTCAAGTGTTCCTGATCACAACCCTAACTTCTGCCGCTTCCGCTGCGGCATACACGATTTTCCAGCATCCCGATCAAGTTACCAGCCTTCTGTCGGAAAATCTGCCCAGGGCCTCCAACTTTTACATCTCTTATTTCATTGTCCAAGGCCTGGGTATTGCTGCTAGTATCCTCTCCCAAGTTGCGGGCTTCGTCATTTTCAACTTGATATACAAATACTTATCTGGGACGCCTCGGGCGCTCTACAATCAATGGGCACAATTGAGTGCTATATCATGGGGTAGTCTAATGCCTGTCTATACCAACATTGCGGTGATTAGTAAGTCTTCACTCATCCTAGCTTTCAAACAAGCTACTAAATACTAACCCCTATGTAGGTATCACCTATGCTGGTATTGCGCCATTAATGCTAGGATTTGCTACCATTGGTATTTCTATCTTTTACCTGGCGTGGAGATACAACATCTTCTTTGTCACGGACACGAAGGTTGATACGCGCGGTCTTATCTACCCCCGGGCCCTAAAGCAGCTGTTCGCTGGTATCTACATTGCGGAACTCAGCATGATTGGTCTGTTAGCAACATCCGTTGCTATTGGCCCCCTCGTCCTGATGGTCGCATTTCTGGTCTTCACTGCTCTGTTGCATATCACAATCAACAGCGCTATTGACCCGTTGCTGTACAATCTGCCAAGATCTCTGGCTGAAGAGGAAATTGCCCGCACGAGAGCCAACGGGTCTGTTGAGAATGGTGAAGAAAAGGAAATTCCTGGTGGTGAGACCGCCACCAACGGATCTTCCCCTACCACTGTGAAGGGAAAGAAAGTTGGCATGTTCGCGAAGTTCTTCAAGCCATGGGAGTACTGCGATTATGAAACTCTGCGAAAGCTAGTCCCTGACCATGGCAATGATGTCTATAGCATGTACGCTCAGGAGGTTGAACGTGATGCTTACTATCCGCCTTCGGTCACGAGTGGAACGCCGTTGCTTTGGATCCCTCAGGATCCCCTGGGTATTTCAAAGCAGGAGGTTAATGACACCAGCAAGGTCATCCCTATCACCGACGAGGGCTGTACCCTCACGGACAAGAACAAGATCGACTGGGACACGGAGACTGTCCGACCGCCTGTGTGGGAGGAGAAGATCTACTACTAAACTGACGATCCAGTATATGGTGGTGCTCGGTTCATTAGGGATAAGAGAGGACATGTGTGTCCTCAATTAATTACCCCGGTGCCACGTTGGAAGCTCACTTACACGAGTACTACGGCATCCCGCCTGGAGACTACGCTGGAGTCGGGGGATTTTGCTAGAGGGCCCGGCATCTTTTAGGATTGTTTGTTCGATACCCGTTCTACGTCGAGAGTAGCTGTTTTGGTTTCTCGTATTCTCGGCCTAATAATGTAATGGCTAGTCGCGATATACTCCACATTACTTAATTTCTAGCCAAACTAAGCCTTATGATGATGAATATATTTATGTCTCATTATCGAGCGTCTCTAGTCCAACTTTACTCCACCTTGGCAGCCTGGAAGTGTTCCAGTTGGGAACCAGCCGGCCAACTTTTATGGATCTAAATACGCTGCTCTTGGGAGAGGCCAAGGGATCTGGGTGCATGCATGTACAGTGTAGACAGTGTCCTGACAAATGACCTAAAAGCTATCATAAGATGGAAAGCGCCTCGGAGAAAAAATTCCGTAGAGTCCCAAAATTCGTTCCTGATGCAGCTGCAGATGAGTTGATTGTCTTGGTTTAATACTTAGAGCTTATGGATAGGTCCTAAGGTCCTAAGCAGGGCTGTCTCACATGCCTCTTGTTGGCGTTGAATAGACGTAACACCGCCTGGGTAGGTATCTAAGTAACGCCCCATACCCTTACGGGTTCAGCTAGCGTCTGTTGGGGAGCCTTGCTAGGATTCTGGCCAATCAAAACGCAGCTCTAAGTCTCATGACGCCAGTCGCCAAGCGCTTCCCTAATCCGATTACAGCTCCGCCGCCTCCTCATTATCGCCTCTGTGTGATCTCTATCTTCTATCTAGCCTAGACTACCTACCTATTTAGAGTCATCCTCGTCACCACTTCGCCATCCGTATCACTACCGACCGAACTGCTCTCTAGATACCAGGAGTCTTCAAACCATCACGCCGCACCTCTCCTTCTGGGGATCAGGAACGCTGAATCGACTGCCTCTCTTTTTACCATCGATCGTCGAACACTCATCAACCCGACTGCGGCGTTTGTAGGGAGTGACAATGAGGTTTTTCTCCGTTGCGTGCATCACCGCGCTGTCTGCCAGCAACCTCGTCTCGGCGGGTAGCTGGTTTGGCAGCGACGATGTTAACGTGAAGGACGCTGAGCCGGTTCCCGGCAACTCGCCACTCGAGTTCTGTGACCAGGATCACTCAAAGGATATTATGGAGATTCAGAATGTCGACCTGTTGCCGAACCCACCTGAGTCGTACGTTGTACCCTCTCCTTCTATTGCTGTCCTGCACAGCTTTTCCACCTGAGGCCTATGCTGTACAACGGCTGAGGGAAGAGACACGTGATGAAGCCTTGGATGGGAGAGAATGAATCGAACTGGGGACTGTGGATAAAGAGAGCACAGTGAATGAACGTCCAACTGACTGAATACTTCAATACAGGGGCTCTGAGCTTGTTATCCACGCCACAGGCACCGTCTACGAGCCCATTGAGGAGGGAGCCACCGTCCAACTGGTTGTGAAGTACGGCTTGATCCGCCTCGTCAACCAGAAGGTGAGCCTATGCGAGCAAATCGAGAACGTCGACTTGAAGTGCCCTGTCGAGAAGGGTGTGCTATCCATTACCAAGACTGTTGAGATTCCCAAGGAGGTTCCACCCGTATGTTTCCCCCCTCTCCTTCAGTTTCAAAGCCCATGCCGTCTTGCCGTGAGAAATCGGCGCTACCGAGGTATTGGGCTTTCTGGCGTACAATCGCTGACTTTTGATGCAATAGGGAACCTACAACGTTTTCGCCGATGTCTACAATGCCGATGGCAAACCCATTACCTGCCTGCAGGCTACCGTGACTTTCGGAATGGGGAAGAAGACGACCCAGTCTATCGAGTCCACCGGGGACCTATAAATTTGATTTTCCGACTAAATGATGGACATAATTACACGAGAAAGCTTGGAGGACGGGACGGTTTGGAATCAGACTGGCGCATCACAGACCGCGGTAACTACGGAATGAATACACACCATGGTCTATTCTACCCTGCCCAAGGATTGAGCAGGGCTTGGTTTTTCATTTTTTTGGCCTGTACTCTAATACCACTATGGCCGGCTTGCAAGAATTACCCAGCATGACATTACTTTACACCATACCCTCCCTCATAGCATTGTCCTCGTAATACCGTTGAGTTTTATCATTTTCTCGTCTGGCGTAAACGCGATGTTGTAATAAGGGCTTTGATAGTGTTTCCTAAGCTTTGATATCATTCACAGTCAACGGACCTATGTCTTTCCACTGTGACTTCAAACCTCAACGTACTTGTTGCGTCTCTATAGGCGATCTACTTCTTGAGCTTGCTAAGTGCCATGTTGGCATGCTCATCATGTAAGATAATGTTATACATCAACACGGCCCGGCCTAAGGAGACTCGCTTGCCCTCGGAAATAGAGCGGTCCCTAGCCGGAAAGAAACCACGTCCGTCCCCAACCCTCATATTCGCATCCTCATTCTCTATTCTCCAAACAGGCGCCGCACTCTCCTCAATACGCTGTCCTTCTCGGGGTCGTACGGGTGTTCTTTACTCGGGATTTCGAGGATGGTCGGGAAGGCAGCTGTGTACGTGTCGATGCGGTACCTGATCTTGTCTGCGATCTGAAGCCAGAAATTCTTATTAATATTCCGTTATACGATGTAGTAGTAGCTGCGGACAGTAGCTAGTTATATACATATGCCTAAACATAGAGGTAAGAGGGGAGGGAGGATGTAGCAGGAAGACCGACATGTTGGTTGATTAGGACGATGCCGATGTCCTTCCGCTGTGTGGTAAACGACTCGAAAGCTGACTCGATCGCTGATGTCTCCGTCTTGTTGTCGACGACTAGAAAGTTCTTCTGCGAGTCGGGGGGGCTTGTGACGTGCTGAGGCGGCGTAGTCATTAGTTGTGCTGTCTCTTCTTCACTCCGCTGTGCTGTGTTTTTTGTAAAGGAATAATTAATAGCTATAAATCTCGGGACTTACGCCAATACCGGCCAGAAGCAGGCCTGTTACTGAGTCCTGGATCGCATTGTTCGTTAGCTAGTGTCTGCGCTGCGCTGTGCTGCTCCCACGCGTACCTCATCCCCGATTACTGCTATGAATTGCCGGTCTTTGTAGTCTGCCTGTGACGCCGCCATGATTGATTAATACCGGCTGGCTGTAGGAATTCGCCGTGTAGAATGGCGCTGTGGGCACGCGATGTTGAACAAGTAGCTCTGTAAGTTGAGCTTCGACGACTCGTGCGGATGATGCATATGCCCACTGTAGGCGGGAGTTAGGGAGCTCTGACCGCCTGGGCCCCGCTATGCACTGTGTGACTACACCAGGATGCCTAAGACATCATTGGAACCTGGAAATGGAAATGGTCAGTACCCACTATATGCGCCTAGTGGGCCCAGGCTAGCATACAGATGCGGGCGCAAAAGGTCCCTTGTTGACTTTTTGTCGATAGCAACCACGACCCCTGCAATATTTTCCTTCCTGCTGCTACCTAGCTTTCATCTCCATCTGCTACGGAAGACGGGTTCACAACATAGGGCATTTCGAAGCTCCTCATCAACAATTCGGGATCAGGCGCATCGATAGCGTTTTTTCGGCCTACCGAGATTTTACGCCTGTAGTAGCTAGTATCTACTGCACATGCGGGTTGTTACCGGGTAACCAGGCTACACCACACCTAACTATAACACATACACACGCAAAGATGCCACGACTTGTACGGAAGCGGCCGTTAACGGAGCGCGTCAAGGCCATGCTCAACCCTATGGATTTCCTGCTATGGCTCTCTGAAGAAATCGAGACACACGACTGGAGCTCCAAGACCGTCGGTACACAGCTCGGCCTGGCCATGAACTTCGCTTTCCTGATCGCGCGTGCCAATAGTGGCGGCACTCGTGTCGCGGATCCCGTCTTCGATGATGGCACGAGCTCTTCAGGCTGGCTAGCTTATTTGGTGAGTAGCAGTAGTATGCGGGTAATGACAGTTGCGGAAGATGTACATTGCTAACTATTACTCGCTGTACATGTAGATCGGCGCAATTGTATGGTTCTTGATGGGCTTCTCCGGTGTCAACGCATACTACACTATGTATCGATCGCGTAAATACCGACTCTTCGAAGCCGACGTCGAGAAGAAGCCGGAAACACGCTCCGCCCGCCGCGTCCGCGTTCAATCGTCGCCCGTTTCGTCCTCCCCGCTACGGCTGCTGGCCGACGTCTTAAGTCCTGAAAGCGCCGAGTCGAGGGCGCATCCGGATAGTACCCGTGACGTTTGGGAGATCGCCGTGTGGGACCCTCTACCGATTTCCCTACGCCTGTTCTGTCTATTCAGCCCGGGTCATATTCTCGTTTATATGATGTTCCTACCCCTGGCGCCCCTCGATGCGCGACCAAGCGTCACTGTCTTCAACTGCCTAGTCCTTCAAGTCATTTTATCCGTTCAGCTTATGCTGTTCCAGTCCCGATTTTCGCAACAAAACAAGGATTCATCGGTTATCCAGAAGGAAGTAATGCACGAATATGATACCAAACTTGTTCATCCTCTTATGTATCCGACCGTCAGAGATGCCGGAACCCAGTTTTCTAGAGATGACTTCGGTAACGACACCGACTTTGTCGAGGTTGGGACACCGACTGTACAGCTTCGCAGGGGTTTTAAGACTCGCCCCAATCCGAACTACACGAAGCACATTGACCCCGACAATATGGGCGCAAGCCACGTGAATAGCATCTCGACGCCGGGCATGTTCACTCCAACTCCACCTACTTCAAGGCAACCTAGTCAGTTTAGCGGCGACCTCCGGAGTCGGGTGCTCTCAACGAAACCGGTACAGAGGGGCACCCCAGGGCCTACACCATTAAGAGAGAGCACAACCCGACCGGTGGCATACAGTTCTACTGGTGCTGGCAGTGGCGGGTATTTAGGAGTGATGAATCACCCAAATTCGCCTCTAAAAAAGGCCCCGAGCTTGGGAGATCTTCAGTTCAGGTCTCCTCGCAACAATGGGGAAATGGCTCAACTGGAGCAATACCAGTCACTTCAGAGGGACCGTAGCCCCAGTCCAGTGAAGAGCTCGAGGAAAAGCACGGGAACTGTCAAGTCTTTTAACCCGCCGTCTTCTAATTCCTGGGGCCGGCGGCAGACTTCCTATGAGAGATACCCTTCCATGTTTCAGTAGTGGGTGTATGATATGTGCTTATGGGTTGGGTCATCCGGGTGGGCTGACTACTACCACCTACCTAACCAACTTATCTAGACTGAGTGGCATTTGCATTTATGGCGTTTTGGGGATTCATGGGCTCGGCGTTTGCTAATCATATTGTTTTCTGGAGTCAAGGTGGTGTTTTTATGAGAGAATAGAACTACTACAGGTTCTTCACTCGACCTCTTACGGTATTTGGGCCAAATGTATATGTATCTGAGTATAATGGTGATTCCCTACTTACCGACGTAGGGGTAGGGACAGGGACAAATGGACCGATTCAGAACTGAAATATTTCATCTATTATCATCACGATTCGTGGTATGTGAATAAAAACTTCTGCCCTCCGGTAGGTGTAAATGCTGCCTTACTATGGCCTGCCCCGACACATGGCAGCTGCCTTCGCCTCACTTTTGTTTCACCAGCACATCATACTTTCCGAAATGAAGACATTCCGCCTTCCGCTAACTGGATTTAAAGTTAGTCTCTGCCTGCGGGCTGAGAATAAGACTCATAGATTCAGGCCGCTTTAAGTTTACCTCCCTCCCGTCTCCGGAACTACCCAGAAGTATCGCGGATGCAGTCGCTCAAAATAGCCACAAAACCTTGAGGTTACCACTACTAGTAGCATTCGCAGTAATTCTAGGACTCACAAAGGAGAGGACTTACCAGGCCTGTCTTTCATCTTCACTTCTTCTATAACATCGAATAACTTCTGGTTGCCTTATGATGGCCCTTCCGCGTGCTTGGCCCTGCGTCCATATGCTTTAGACTCGCGCGGTCACACCAGTATGGTCGGGAGCGAAACCGTCCACAATGGCCCGCCGCCACGCGGGCGGCGTCCATCGTTTTCTGGCTTCTTCAGAAAAGTCCTCCCGAGCAATCGTACCGAGCAGGGCGGTACGGCCCGTGCCAATGATATCACTGGCGACAGTGAATCTGCCTACATCGACTTAGGTATGAATCCCAACGAGCTGACCGAATGGAACTTGGCGCAAGAACGGCCACTTTACTCTCAGCCCCCCGAATCAAACACAAGAACTCGGCATTACAGAGGCCGTAGCTGGACTTTACAGCGAGGACTTAGCCAACTACATCGTGCTAAAAGCCAATCTTCTCGAGTTCTCCAACAGACGTCCGATCTCGACCTCGCCCGGAGGCCACGTCCGAAACTTACCTCCAAAGAATGGCACGAAAAGCCGCGGCCCATGAGGAGGGAGGACATTTGTGCTATGCTACAGGCAAAAGAAGAGGCCCGGAAAGAACGCCGCGACCTCAAGGAGAGCGGAGATTGGCTCGGTGTTCAAGGTGCCGACCCATATTCTAGTGAATTTGCGGTGCTTACGCCTACAAGCACTCTGAGCTCGGAAACCACTCCGACCTCAACCAAGAACCGGCTTGCGGAATTATCGCAAATGCAGAGGGACGCCAAACTTGCGTACGAGGAGGCTAAGTTGGAGGAAATGACGGAGAGGGAGATGATCCACGTGAAGAAGGGCCAGTCCAAGCTTAAAAGGATGGAACACGCCAAAGGTGAACTTCGAAAAAAGCAACAAGGGTTTCCAATCTGGAGCCAACATAGGCGACGTTGGTCCTCTGCCGCCGCTGCCGGTCCTGGGTTGAGTCCAATCCCACAGTCAATAAAGAGCTACGAAGTCGAGGGCAGTGAGTATGACGCCGTTCCATTTCCTAGATCTTAGTTAGCTAACCCCTCATTCATAGGCCTCGATGAGGTCGCGGCCGTTCCGATTCGCAACTTTTCACGCCCAGCCAGATCTAATGAGGGGTCTTCTATTGACCAATCCAAACCCGCCGAGGTTGTTAGCAACTCTGAGAATACCGAACCTCCTAAGCGTGGTCACCGCGAGACCCCGTCGACAGGCACTATCGTTCATAATACTGTACCAAATATAGACGTTCCAAATATGTCTAAAACAAGTACAGGAGTCCTTTATCCTGCGGTGTTCTCCGATACCGACGATGCCCCTGTCCAAGAACAGAATAATGGGAAGCCTTTTTTATGGAAGCGCCGCCGGAGAATGACAGATCCTGGGAAGCTGGTCAAACGTCTAAGTCCATTGATGATTCATTCTCCGGCGGGAAGGACAGAGGAAAACCTGGTGTTCGACCCCCACAAGCCTCCGCCCGTACCACACCTCCCATCATGGCGAGAACCAAAGGACCACTTCTCGGATCTACTCATCCCGGACTCTCGTCTCCATTTCGTGCCATATCCAGAGCAGGTAGCGGCGATAGGGAAATCAATGACTCGCATGGAGCGAGGCCCGTCACCGACAACAGCTACAAGGCGGCTAGAGAGCAGCCATAGCGAGGCTCGAGGCAAGCCGGCTCTCGGGATAGCAACAAACCTTTCGGACTGTCGAGAACCCCAAACCAGCCCACAAGTAGCCGTCTTAGACACCAAAGAAGCTACAGCGATCTCATCCCAGTCGAAACCGAAAGGGAACACGAAGCCTACGACCGTCTGCCAAAAAGACATCCCCAGACGAAGCTCTTCATTCCGGGCGAGACTCACACCGGCCCCAAGGCCGTACATCCAAGCCCAGAAAATCGGCCAAACTTGGCACCTCATCCAAACGAGCCCTTTACGGGGCATAGGAGAAAATCAAGATATACACCGACTGTCAAATTCCCAAGTAGGCGCGAAAACGGAGGCTCTGAACAATCATATCGACGTGAATACGAACGAGTGCCATGGGAGAGACGTGAAGGGATCTGCGTCCATACCCATCATCACCATTACTGGCTTCGATCCCAGTCCCCAGCTCCAATTCGAAGGAACACAGTCGGGTACGGGGATTCGGATCGACGTCGAGGGCAGCACCGTGAACGTAGACGGAACTCCACCAACTCCCAGCCCCCAAAGCAGCGATCAAGCACTCTGCGGCGGGTCAGCCATCCGAGGGAAATGGGGCATGGCGATGCCTTCCCACCACACCACGCCACAGAACGGCTCGCAGAGCTTCGTGGTTGCCCGCGAGATACGAGAACCAGATACTACATCAACGGGCCTTGCGACGTTAGGGGTCAGCCCGACGCCTGCGGCCCAGCACGTTCGAACGGACGGTCCCCACCAGAAGCCGGGAGACACACGCAAGAGGTATTCCTGGGAGAAGACAGAGGAAATCGGCGTCGCTATATCTCCGCCACAGAACCACGAGATCAATCAAGGCCAAAAGGCACAGGTCCAAGAACACAGGATGGACAGGGTCCGTCTGCAGCGCTCTCGACGGAACAACAAAGTCGACGAAGCCTATCGGCATCACGAGCCCAGCAGCGAGCACAGGGATGCTATGATTCAAGAGGCGGCGCGGATCGCAATGCGGAGATCGCGGGCGAAGGAGGTGGTGACGAGAAGTCGCACGCCGAGTCGCACGCCCAGCCCCAGGACCCAAGACACGAAAGAGGCCACGCCCGCTCTTCCGACCGCTCGGGATCTCAAGGGAAACGAAAGCGGCAGCGGCAGCGGCAATGTAGGCATTGATTTGCCTTTTATTAAAATAGGTTCTATTGATACGCCGCCGCCGTCACCGTCACAAGCGCAGGGGCTGCAGTATCGAGGTTCGAAACGGGTGAAGCGAAAGGGATCTAAGAAAAGCGATCTTGGAGATAAAAACATGGAGACTTTGGAGCAGGAGAAGATGAAGGCCACAATATCTGGGACGAATCATGAGAAAGAGAACGGCAGCGACACCGTCATGATGTTTGTGCTGTCGTTCCTCATCACTGCTTGCATGGTCTGGTTCGGACTCGCGTGCGCCTGGTGGGTTATGGTCAAGCCGGCGTTCGATCAGCGGAGCCATCTCTGGAGACGCAGACGTAGACGGGAGACTACGTTGGAGGACGTGGGCGTGTTCGCTGCCGCTGGCGTCTTCTTTGTTGTCACGGCGCTCATCGTGGCCGCTGGTGTCCGGACTGGGTTTTGGGTTGCGCTGAAGTTGTAAGAGTGGGAATTAGCGTACGGGGTATTGGAGTTTGGTCGGCTTGGTGGGTGATTAATGGACATGGAGATGGTACATCAGTCTCTCTGTTCTCGTTGTAACGCGGAGTTCCGCGTCTAATTGAATGAGTTGAGTTGGACGGGTGTGGAGGTAAAGATGTTGGCGAGTGGTTTTCTTGCTTTGGCCTCGTTGTAAGTTATGGCACGGTGCTGTGAGAGGAGAACCGGAGCCGGGATGGTAGTTATTATATCGTTAATCGATGGACGGGAAGGGAAGACAACGGGGTGTAACGGTATATATACCTACTCAGCAGTAATATCAGTATTTTGTTTATTGAAACAATTCGTGCTATCCAACACGTACCGCACTCTAGAGGCCTAAACACCTTCATACTTAAGCACTTCCAGGGATTTTGAGAGGGTACAGGTGTAAAACAATACTGAATTCTAGGAGGAGACCCTTCTAGTCCGGCCTACATCTAGACTGAGTAGAGAAACCTATCCCTAGGAGCTAGCTAATAGGTATATAGGAAAAACTCAACGCGATCTGACTTATGTAATCAATAAACCCCCCCTGGATCCGTACTGCCCGCACTGTTTCATTATTCAACCCCGTTTCTCTATCATGATGTAAAGAACATCGGATTTGATATAGTTATTTTCCTTAATATATATATGTACTCAAAGGAGGTAGATTAGGTTCTTGTTAAGCTGCTATTGCTAACCGGACACCGGTGCGGACGAAAAGGGGGCGTGACTAAGGGGGCATTCCTCAATCAATCAACTTTCGCTCCAGCTAGGACTACGTAAGTTCTCCCCTGCATAATTGAACAACAACACGTTTTAATTTCATATAATTTTTTGGTGAAATAGTAAAAGCCTGCTCTAGTACGCTGGAGATAGAGTTGAGACTCTCTAAATTGACATTATGTCGGTGAAGAAAGCTCCAGAGTAAAAATAGGTCACAACAGGGTAGCGCTCAATATATGTGGGAGGTCTTCGTTCCTTAGATAATGTAGTCCTATAATACAGACACCCCAAGGGGTCCAGCGTCCCTCCTGCAACCAAGTTGCCTGACACATTGTAAAGCTTATATGGTTTCGTTAAGCCTTGTGATAAGCATCCCTTCCAATGGCGCTATTGCTTCGTCGATACTAACATTGGTATCTGTTGTCAGGACAGACTTTCCAGCCGTCATATGAAATCGTTCTGGAGCGGGCTGTTTGAGATACTGCATTACCCTAGCACGATGGGCAGCGCGGTAGGTCTCCAGAATGTATGTCAGCCATCTGAACAAATACAAACGGGCTGTCAGTCACACTTACCCTGAGCTTCTTAACGAGTTTATCGAATTCTTCCGCGATTTTAGTGTCGGCATCGCCTAGCTGTTGTCTGATTGAGTGCTTCTTCACCGTGTCACAAAGTAATCGCTGGTGTAGGGGGATGTACAGCGCCATATCTTCGTCGCTGAGGTATTGCTCCATACCTAGGAAAGCATCTAGCACTTGGAAGAGCAGGATATGGTTGCCGGAAACCCCGTTGAAGCGAACGAAATTGCCGTCCACCTGTCTGCCGACGCCCCATCCGTGGAACCCCTGCACATAGCTCAGCCAGAACTTCCGGGAGATCTGCGCCTCTCTCATTTGTGCGTGAAATAAACCGAGAGACTTGCTAAGAATGACATCGATATTCCTTAGGCTCTCTAGGCATGAATCGCCTCGACGCTCTCGGAAGGATATATTTGCTAGGACGATCTCGTAGAAAATGTGGAATCCCTAGAAGTCTACACTTAGATCGAGTTCAGCATATTCAGGTGCTCGGTTTCCAAACTAACCATGGTTTCAGTGTCATGCAGAAGTTTGAAGAAGGCTTCTTCTGTTGATTGAATTTCCAAGGGGAGAGTCGAATTGAATGCAAAGGCTCTCACTCCATCTTCATCGAAGTTTAACAACACGTTGGACGTGTGGTTGCCGCTGTCAGCTGCGAAGCCGAAGTACTGCTGGAGATAAGGCCAAGGCAGGCTCAGCTCGGCAGGTAAGTCTACCGTATCCTCGAGCTGCGCGACCTTCACCACAGGCATTGTAGCCCACCTTGGGGTTTCGTTAGCAAAACCATAGGAGCCTGAATTAGACTCATTGAATCGAGCCATGTTACCTATATGCGTGGCGGGACAGGGCGAGGCAGGAGAAGAAACCATTAAGCACGTCTCGAGATAAGTGCTCCCACTTATTCGTTTCAATCCCATCAAGAATTTTGATGACCGAAGGCAAGTGGATTTTCTCCCGTAGAAGCTTTTCCATAGTACCCCGGAATCTCTCACGGCGCTTTGTATTGGTGGCTGCATCCAACGATGGAGTCGGTGTTGCTAATGAAGGGAGGATTTCGAGCAAGATCTTCTGGTACGGTAGAAGTGCCTCTGGCCAGGATTTGTAATTTGCCCGGGGTGGCCACTTGAATTTAATCTTAGCAAATTTGTTACATTATTTGGGTAAGGCTAGAAAATATGTAGGTAGCTTGAAGAACAGAACAAATGAAAAAGGAAGGGGAAAAAATCAGTTACTACAATTATTCAGGGGCGTAACAGTTTTTAACTAAGAGAACTCACATCTCCTGCTCCATCTCTATTTATCAAGATGACTAAGCTTGCGGCAACGTCGTCATGAGTTGCGAGACTCTGAAGGTGTCGTATCTTATTTTCCTTTTCTTTGAAGGTGGCCTTATTACTCTGTCCATGTTTTTGCCATAGAGTGGCAAAGAGAATAAGGAGAACAGTGGAGAAAATGGATAGGTATAACATTGCTCGGCTTGTATGAAGATAATACTTGGGAGATGATGTTAAATTGGTTCTAACCATTTAGAGGGAGGGAAGAGAAATCGCATTCTACGCTTTTTATTGGTTACGGTCATTGATGTATTATGGAAACCTACCCCATGGCGATCAATAGATAGATGGTAGTTAGTCTTGCTGGTCAATCGTCACGCATGAATAATAACCTAGCTCGGCCTCGGTATGATTGTCACCAACAATGCTTCAACGTAGCTTATTCCAGGGCCGGAAATACTCTGGCTACCATGAGCTAGCCGGCCGATAATCGTGTGATACGACTTCTCACCTAAACCCAAACTTGACTTGAGCCGGATAGATCCAAATTACGGTCATGAATACGCTTGGCCTTAGTGCTTAAATAAGCTAGTATGACGTTACAAAAGGCACACCGAATATGGCTGTTTGAAGAGAGGGTAATGGGAACAAAATATTCTGGTCATAGATAGCCACTGTCTCCTCATTGGAAAATGGTAATCGTGTAGGAAGCTCCTGGCCGCCATGAGCTCTGTTAATCACCGAAGTCTTTGAGTTTGTGTCGATAAAACCCCTATTCAACGAAAGCTTAGGCTCTTGATACTGAACTTTTGAAAATGCGATACAAGGCACAGTAGCTTATAGAGTAATGTATAAACTCCCAACACAGTTTTAACGTGGGGTTGAATAGATAGATTAGGTAGGAAATAATACGCCTATCTTGATCACTATGTAGAGCATTGAACCATACTATTGTCACAGACATTAAGAATTTATTCATTGATTTTTACAACACTCTCGCGATTGCGCCCAAAAATGAGGTATCGCGACCTGCTTACCACCCCCTTACGGTTTGCTCTAGCCAGCCGTCCGTCATATGCACATGAGCCAACAGTGGGACTCAAGTTACTGCTATGTATTTCATACTGCCTGCCATCAAGTATCCCTGTGAGGTTTTTTGGGGTTCATAGCATTGGTACATAAGAAAAAGGATTCCCCTGCTCGGGATCCTGGTCGTCGGCGACCCGTGTAGCGAATTAAGCCGTCACGCTAGTACGACGAACCGTATCTAATCGCTTAATTTTATCCGTGACCGAAATACGACACAGTATTACTCAGGGAAGTAGCTTTAGCATACACAAGGAGGCTTAGCATATCGTGCCGACAGAAACTAACAATTACGGTAACAGCTTGCGCTTTGGCCGCATCGATGTTCCTGTTTAGGGCTCTTGTTTGGAGAAGCACATCGTCTCATGCCAAGGGTTCCGCTTGTCCACTGTTACGTTTGATGTAACTCCGGGATTGCCCTTCCTGGGTCCCGGATCGTGCCGTGGTAAGCAAGTGTCCGGTTTGGAGAAAGGCGGGTATGCGCATAAGAGCCGAGCAAATCCATCTGGTGGTTTCTACACTGTGCTTTAGTTCTCTTCTCCTATTCTCAGCGCCAAGTGCGACACGTGGTAGTTGTTATCTCTGTATTGATGGTGATAGAATCTGCGTAAATAGTAACCTTCGATGGATCATAGTATTTATTGATTGACATCTCCCGCAGCTTACCTTGAGATTTAATGTCACTGAATGGCTAGTATACGAAGTTAGTATTAGGATTACCTTGGGTTTTCTTTTATATACGGGTTGCTTGACACTTCGGCGTGGAAACACCGCAGCTGACTATCATTCACTAGATAGTTAGCTGCTCGTCCATAGCTGCAAGTAAGCGTGGTGGATCACCTAGGCACGGGCGAGACCGAAAGAAAGAGAAGTTAATGACCGAAAATCCCGTGCATAAGCTGACGTACCCCCCTTGCGGGCGATCGCGTCGTGAGCCACCACACTGTACGGCATATTAAAAACATTTATACGATACCTCTTCTAAAGAAGACGGTGGTTCTCTAAATAAGGTCAAACGAGAAAAAACGTTTAGAGAAGACATTTAAGCTTCTGCTAATCTGGTTCAACACTGAAAGTTTATAGAATATAGACGTATTAATCAATCAATACATATGAACAGTACGGCCTCCCTTATATCTGATATTAGCTTGCCACAATTCGTCTAGCTTGATTGCGTCTCTAACCACTCCTCTGTAATGTTGCGATAGTCCTCAGGGCCATAAGGGAGTATCATCTCGGCCAGCATTCCCCCTTTCTTGTATGGATTTACGCCAAGATCATGCTGTAGTAAGTCAAGATAGGGCAGAGCATCAAAAATAAAATTAGGCGCTCTATTTCCCCAGTCAGCCGGATAGCGCCATTTTCCAAAGCGATTGTGCAAAACCGTCTCGTACTGTAGCTGTTTCGTAGCTTCTAAATCTGCGATTGCTACTGAGGGATCCCTTGCTAGCCGCCCAGAGAAGTAGGCGCTGATCCATAGTGCAGTGATGTGTGACGTGATGACAGTGCTCAGATTGTTCTGAAGGCCGATAAAAGCCGTGTCACGGAGACGGAGAAAACGGGGCGATGCAGGCACAAGGAAGCGGTAGAGCATGTATGGGGTCAATTTAGAAGGATCGTGATCTGGAAGAGGGGTGAAACTCTTATTCCATACCGGCTGCGTTTTCAAGATGGGGAATCGGCGTAGTATCTCATCGTCGGCACGCTCGAGAAGAGAGGTCTGGTTTCCGAGGTCGGACTCTAACGGAAGCTTAGCTGTGTCGAGAGCGTGAGGTATGCCAAGTTCTTTCTCGATTCCCTCGGGCAGAAACTTGATAGATGGAACGTGGCCCCATCCTGTATTTAGGACGAAAGCATCAGATTCGAGTATGGTCCCATCATCTAGATGAACCCGCCGAGGACTGAGACTACTGATCTCGCTAATGTGTATGTCGACTAGATTTCTGTCGCTTTTTATAAGATCAAAAAAGTTTCTCTCGTAGTTCAGAATACTAAAACTTCCTGCGACGTACATAACGTCGAGCCAGGGTTTCAGTTTGGCTGTCTTTGGATGGGAGTCATATTTGTTGAGCTGGACAACGTCCTTGCCGAGGACCCTCCAAAACAGATTTACTAAGAAGCGACCAAAGGCCGTGGAATGAAAGAACTTGCGGATGCCAGCATATCCATCAGCACTACCCCATATACATGGGCTAAACCATGTCAGGAATCGTGTATCTATGATAGAATGTTAGAATAGACCTAAGAAAGGATAATTCCTTCAAAATATACAAACTTACTTGCGAGTTTTTCAATCCACTGCTTGAAAGGCGTCACGAACGGAGGCGACATCCATACCGGGCCATGACCACTTGCTATTCATTGTGTCTTAGCCCAATTAGGAACAAACGAGAGAAGTGTGAGGGAATGACGAACATCGAATAACCCAATTAACCTTAACCCCGGCAGTAGCGTAATAGTAAACGGAGTCCCACGACGACTTGCCGGATCCGAGTATCGTAACGGCCTTCATTTCTCCCAACCCTTTGCTCACGACCTGTGGGAAGTCCTTCGTATGAAATATCTCGCCGCCAAACGTGTCCTGACCTTTGAAGCGAGGCATAAATGGCTCCGAAAGAATGCCAGTTGCAACAATAAGGCGACAGGCGAATATCTGGGAGGACGTGTCGGATCCCGAGGGTTTCACAGTCAAGATCCATCCACCTCCTTCTGTGTCCTGGTGCTCTGCGGTGAGTACTACGGTTTGCAGTCGCACAAACTTAGCGATTCCGAATGCTTGGGTATATGCCTTGAGATAGGCATTGATAGCGTAGCCGGATATATGGTCACCGTGCTTCACGTCGAACTTGTCGCTAGTCATAGGAAAGTCTGGGTACTCAAACGTCCCCAATAGGTTGTTGCTCTTGAGACCCTCATACAGGCGATGGTCTGCCCAGGTGCCTCCTATTGAGGACTCTCTGTCGAGTACTGCTATGGTACGACCAGGTTGCGTACAGGTAAATTGTTTGGCGGCAGCTAGACCATTCCACCCTATGGCATAGCATTAGCATTACGGTATGCTTTCACTGCCGGCCGGGAAGCATATTTATCGAAATTATTTCTTACCCGCACCTATCACCACACAGTCCAGCTTTTCCATGTTATAGAAGCTTCTTGTATTTCAATACTGGTGGGCTCGATATTATAGGCTGCGAACACTAGTGATGTTGATAGTCGGCGGTAAACGGCTTCAAGGTAATACATAATATGTCCAAGGTGACGAAAATAAATAGAATAAAGGGGATTAGAAGGGGAAGCACAATGCTGTACCCAAGCGAATACAACCCCTCGGGGGCCTCATATTGCGGACTCTCTCACTGTACATGTTTTCGTATATAAGGAATATAGCCAAACGGTTCATGTACAGTAAAGGAAATTATAAGACAGCGGCTTATTACAATTAAAATCGCAATTAAGATAAGGACCTTGCATTTTCACCTTGTCATGTCTAGGATACCAAACAATATGCAATACAACATTGGAGAGTAGTCCGATATTACTCACGCCACGCGTGCATTTTCGGCTTCGTCGGATCATATACCAGGATTCCAGCCGAGCCACCAACAATGTTTTATCATCTGCCGATTTTCAATATCGACTAACCAACCATGACTTCATAATCCCAGTCAGACGGCAAAGTGGATACCCGCGAACGTGCCACAGCTCTTGGTTGGAAAACCTAAACCCATTCACCGCATTTCCGAGGATCTCCTATCTAATGCCCTTTCACCGAGGAAGTAGAGGGTGAAACTGTCTTCTGAACGATAATTCTCTTGGAGTCTGAGTTCTATAGAACACTGGAGGGCTGGAAGGGCCTCTTTTATGTGCGTGGTGCTATAGCATGTGGACCGTAAGTACCTATCTTAGCCCAGCCCCCGGTTTCTGGGATGTTCAAGTATGTAACCAAAAACTTATGTTCCAAAAGCTTGGGTTGTAACCCTCCTGGTGGATGTGATAAAGCTAGCCGGCATATTTCATATCAGACTTACATTTGAGCACTTTCTCGGCTGGTGATCCAGATCGCGAAATAGTCCCGTACTCCCATCCATAATGTAGTGGAACGTGGAGGGGAAAAAGCGATGAAACGTGGTTTGTGTCCTCCCCGTTTAGTGTAGTAGTCTTCCGGGGAGCATCTCTTCAGGGAATTTTGAGTATCTGGCACCCATCGTGAAATATGTTCTAGTTGAGCTCATCCGCGCGGCTTATGAGCTCATCAATCGATACCGACTTATAATAAATAGCAAAGATCGTTTGGACAATCCGGTGCCTGCAGAAACCAAATATGTTACCCCCGAGTGCTATCGAGGCATGGGCTTATCTAGCTGTCGGTTTGGTTGTGACCAGTCTTAGGACATACTTTCGGGTGAGCCAAGTTGGAATCAAGAAGCTCCAGGTTGACGATTATCTAGTCTGGGTCGCAGCGGTTCGTTGCTACCGAGGTCTCGAATCCCGCCTCAATCAAAAACTAACTAAAGTAGATTTTCTATATTGCGGAAACGACTGCCGCCTACTCGGTCGGCGCGGTCGCGCATGGCCTGGCTAATAACGGCATATCGGACGAAGCTAGGCGATCTCTGTCTCCGGACAGCCCTGAGTATCATTTAAGGTGAGGAATCACGGTATGCGAAAAACGGAGTGGCGATTAGAATGCTGATATCTTCATAGAGTAATAGGCTCGAAAATTCAGCTTATAGGATGGTCGACATATTCGGTACTCCTCTGGGCTTTGAAGGGATCTCTTCTCTGCCTCTACCTTCGATTAGTGTCCGGTCTTCCCCGAAGCTCCTATGGCCTCGTTTATATCGGCTTTTTCCTCATCATCGCAACTTTCCTTGCCCTTCTCGGGACTATATTTCTTGAATGTCGTCCTTTCCATCGTAACTGGCAGATCAATCCTGACCCGGGAGGTAAGCTGGGATTTCGAGGTCGTACAGTGACAGACCCCGTTGACTAACTACTCCTAGACGCTTGCTATCCAGCATCCTCCGTTCGACTACTTATTGTTTCCTTAATCTTGAATGTGACGACCGATCTTTACCTCATCGCAATACCGGTGTCTTTACTCTGGAGTTCCACACTCAAATTGACGAAAAGATTAGGATTGGTGGCCCTATTTAGCGGTAGTGTTTTCGTCATATTCTGCGCGATTTTCCGCACTGTATTGATGATCATGGTAAGTGGCCTCGTTATCGGTCAAGTTATCTCAAGGCCGTCTACTAATTGTCGTTAGGACCCCGTAAATGGCGCCTCGACGGCCGGATCTTGGTCTGTGCGAGAGACGTTCGTAGCCACGATCACCACCAATCTACCCGTGGTATTTCCATTATTCAAATCTTGGTTCAGACCCGTCTTCAGTGCCCTTTCGAGCTCCGCAAGCTTCGTCAAGAACTCCTCCGGGATATCAAGTAAAGACTTCTACACTTTCGGAAGAAGCCCTAGGAATATCGGTCGTCGTGGCGTTGCTCCCACACCAAACCCCATCACCGACATTACGTTTAACGAGAGCGAGGAGCGCATGGTAGATGGGATTGCCTTGCAATCATTGGAAAGAAGTCGTGAAGGTACAATAAATCTGCTACCCGATATTACGGGTGAGGGCATTCGGAAAGACGTAGAAATTCGCGTTACCAGCGAGCCTATCACGGGCTAGAAGGAAATGGCTGGCTAGCAAGGAAATATTAATGGATTTCCTAGTTATGGACTCTTGATAGAGTATTACCATAACCAAGGGTGGCATGGACTATCAAGCTCGAAACAATCGCATTTGCGCTTTGGGCTGTGCGGGTTATGTATATGAGTATCAATGTTTACGCGTAGTTACGGGACTTCATTATCTAATTGACCGTAGGTGTGTATATAATTAATTATTCTAATATTGTTTCAGTGGATCGGAAGAAAGGGGATGCAAAAGGGCGCAGAAGGTACATACACATGCCTTTAACCAATACTACCCTTTACTCTGATGGTGACATAACAGCAGCAACAGGTTGTAATGCGAGGGATATTACAGTGGGCGTACTATTTTTAAAGGCGGGGTAGAGGAGTTTTCGGTAAAGATATCTACCTAGGTATATATGTAGGCAGGCATTTAGAGCGACATCACAACACGTTGTGCTTACAACTTACCCCTCTCCCTCCCAAACCCCGAAGTCCCCAACTATGATCCTGCTCGGGAAGTAAACAAAGTATACACGCAGATTGAGTTGATTGTTGTATATAGATAGCACACTGTACATCAAAATGGAAGCTCAACCCGCCTTGAAGAGATGGTTTCCGTGGGCTGCGTGGCCGTGGGTATTCAATGCTCCGATGTTCTCCATAGCAAACGGAAAGATGGCGGCTGAAGTAACGAAGGCCGGGGGAATAGGTAAGGTTGACCAATCTAGTCCAACCCCGACCCGCGCCGCGTTCTTGTCTTGACGAACTAAAACACCTAGGTAGCAGATTCGCTAACACCGTGATCAGGAATGGTACCGGCCGGGATGGACCCGCGTCCGGAATCTCCACACATCACCGCGCTCGATGAGCACCTGAGGACTGCGGCTGAGCTCTTAAGTCGCGATTATTCTTCAGCGAAGCCACTGCCAGTCGGTGTCGGCTTTACAACTATGCGCGCTACCGCCGAGATATACAGGGCTAGCGCGGTGCCCATCATCGTTAAGTATAAGCCTGCATTCGTCTGGCTCTTTGGCTCTGACCCCTCCACTTACGGAGAAATCATCTCGCTGTTCCACGCTGTAGGGGAGCCCTGGGATATGAAAGTCTTGGTGCAAGTTGGTACGGTCGCGGCGGCAATCCAAGTCGCGCGTGCCGGCGCGGATGCCGTGGTAGCCCAGGGGAACGACGCTGGCGGTCATCTATGGGCTCGCGGAGCTAGTATAATGACGTTGGTGCCCGAAGTAGTCGAGGCGCTGCGAAGTGAAGAGAGCCTCAAGGGGAGGGACATCCCGGTGATTGCTGCAGGTGGGATCGTCAACGGAAAAGGGGTTGCAGCCGCACTGGCTCTCGGCGCTAGTGGGATAACCATAGGTACAAGGGTAGGTGCTTGCGATTGACTTCAGGACTTTGCCTCGATATATTCAATCAACTACTTCTGTCCCTCCGTATACAATATAAGCTAACGTTCTACTAGTTTATCGCTTGCCCTGAGTCCGACGCCGTGCCTTACGTTCGTAGAGCCGTCCTCAATAGTACCGATGGCGGTGCTACGACCATAGTGTTAGTGTTCAGACTGCTCTTCATTCACAGGAATTTCCTATTAATACTTGTACTAATCGTAGGTCTCCAATGCACGATATAATCCCCGGCTACCCGATCTACCCGAGCCCATATTCTGGCAGAGCGGTCTTGCACAAGGGGATCCGGGACCTTGAGAACGGAGCATCCCTGGAGGATGTTACCGCAGCATTCCAGAAAGCTAAGGAAGAGGGCGACGAGTCACGGTTCGTGACTTTTGCGTAAGTCACCTGACTTATTTAACTTGTTATAGATTGACCTCATGATCTAATGTTCATATCTCAGGGGCACCGGAGTCGGACTGATAGATAAGCCTGTACCGGCCGGGGAAATAGTTGCGGAGGTCACAGCGGAGGCGCTACAGGTCGTTCAGAAGTTGAAGGCTGTGTTGTGATACTACAAATCATATAATAGGCGATGTCGGCCTCTATCATACGCCTGCATCGGACATACCACCTCGTCTACTTAGCCACCCGGTTACACATCACTTACGGTCCTTATTTCCCCTTCAGAACTCTCCCGTCTATTGCACACGTACACTTTGCGTAGTTCCTCCGGCTCCTTGATAGGTAATGTGCATGTTGTTTCCAGAAACAGACGGTTTACTCTATCATTTATCTAGATCACGCAAAAGAATTAATTTTTCCGAACTTACTACTTGCCGCGTGTCTCCCCCCCAAGCAAGACGAAAGCCGTCACACAGTTCCGCGACGATGGAGGGACATCTTGCCCTATTACAAGCTAGAAGTTACATAGATAACATCTAAATGGATTTTCGAACTTACGACTAGTTACTAGCTAGAGCATACTAACAACAACAACAACATGAGCTGAAATAGACAGAAACGAGACTAAAGGGGCTCAGGGGAGCCATTACACATCCTCACCTCGATGCCACTATAATGCATATACATTCGGCTCGGAAATATCGAGAAATTTGCTGGCCTACCTCGACTGCTTGAGTTGTGATACTTGGTATACATTTGTTTTCGTTTCTAATTTGTTTTATACCTGTTTGAATGGCTCTGGGCTAGCTTTTGAGGCCATAATTACTGCTCCGTTTTCGAATCTCGGGTTTACAGGTGCAGTTGGCCCTGTGCTAGCATCGGCCTCACGGCGAAAGCTCGCCGAAAGGCTCATGCTTCCTCCAATACAAACACAATTCGAACCGCTAGGTGAAGACCCGTCGTTTTAGGAAAGGCCTCCGAAGTTTTGAGTACATATCATATTAATCTTCGCTTTGCTGCAGACTGTTAATACCGCCGGTCTTGCATTCCACGAGACATGCATTTTTTTAGTTTTCTTTTTTTCCCTTACGTGGCTATAAACGGGTAAGTAAAGGTTATAGTTGCCTCTTTAGGGAAAGGGGCGTGGAGTGGCTGTCTGAGGTTCTGCCTGAGCAGTACTGGGATAGGCGCAGTCCGCGGTTCTGTGATTTATCGTCTGAGGCACCCCGAGAGATAAGATATGCATCACGTATGTAGGTACGTATCCAGACTAGGTAGGTTAGGTATGTACGTGAGGTATGTGGTACCTACACGAGATAAAGCTTTGTGGCTCCGATCACCGCTGTGGAGCAGAAGAAGCAAAAATAGCGATCCAGGCAAGACAAAGGAAACCGGAGTGCGCACAAGGTGGGGAATGATTCGGTGAGGTCCCGAGCACGGTGGTCTTTTCATCCCGTCAATTCCGATCTTCCTGTGCTGGTGTTACGCCAATTACCAGCAAACTTAATTGCTAGCGTAGCATGGTGAGACTCGGCTTTTTCTTGGCCGATGGCGGACTCGCTGTCTGTGATCATCTCAGCACGAGCGGAGAGATCTTGTTGACGGGCAGCGGCAACCCCTCACGTGCTCTGCTATAGTTTCCATAGGGCTTGAGGTGCGAGGTGCGAGGTGGAGTGGTGCACAAGCGAGTGGGGGATCGGATGCAGGGTGGCTAGCGAATCAGCACAGCGGTGAACAGGGGCCTCGGGAACGGGAGGGAGCTTGACATCACACTCCTCTTAACTGGCGGCGTTGGAGCCTATCCCAGGCTGGCTCCAACGACCAGGTGCCATTACTTATGTAGCTTCTCCAATTCTAGCAAGGCGTGGCCACCTGCACCCAATTGGACACCGCCAAATTCAAATCGCCTCCCGCGCTGAAGAGCTCCCCGCCCCATTGGAGAATAGAGGCTCGGTCCCCGCGACCGGAGCGCATTTGCCATCTCCGATCCTCGGCTCTGCATTTTGCTTTTATTCAAGAAGGAACAAAGCATCGTAGATATCCATCTGTCTAGACTGTCTAGAGCATTTCCATCATTGAGTTGTCTACGTAGTCGGATCTTCCCTTTTCTCTTCCCAGATTTGTTTGGTTTCGTTCCAGTCTTTTCCCATTTCCCTCCCCTCAATTGAGCTCTGGGCTTTCTACGTCGATAAAAATAAAGAGGTCTATCTATCTATTGGACAGGTTCCAGCTCCGACGGCAAAGTTTCAACAACAACTAGCTCCAAGAGCAAACACTAGGCCAAGATGCCTGTCGCAGAGAAAACGCCGCAGACCTTGTACGATAAGGTTCTTGCCTCCCACATCGTCGATGAGAAGCTCGACGGCACAATTCTCCTCTATATCGGTACGTATCAATTGATCGATATGATGTGCGATGCGAAATGAAATGGACATGTCTTACTGACGTGCGTGTCTCGGCGTTCCACAATAGATCGCCATTTGGTTCATGAGGTCACCTCACCGGTATGTTGCACACAACTTTTATTCTTGTGCTATGGCGACAATTAAGCTGACACAGGAGATTAGCAAGCTTTCGAAGGCCTGAAAAATGCCGGACGGAGCGTGAGAAGGACGGACTGCACTCTTGCTACTACGGATCACGTATGTCACCCTCATTTAATGTCGTCACCTACATGCGCTACATGCATGTTGCCATACGCGTGCCGACGATAAGCGAATCTGGATGCTGATTGATTCCTACTGCAGAATGTCCCCACCAAATCCCGAAAGGGTATCAAGGATATTGCCACCTTCGTCGAGGAGGAGGATTCGCGGTTGCAATGTCTTACCCTGGAAGAAAATGTCAAGGATTTCGGCATCACGTATTTCGGACTCGGTGACAGACGCCAGGGCATTGTCCATGTTATCGGCCCTGAGCAGGGCTTCACTCTTCCGGGCACTACCCTAGTCTGCGGCGACAGCCACACCTCCACCCATGGCGCCTTCGGCTGCTTTGCGACCGGCATCGGTACTAGCGAGGTCGAACACGTCCTGGCTACTCAGTGCCTCATCACAAAGAGAAATAAAAACATGAGAATACAAGTGGACGGGGAACTTGCTCCCGGTGTCAGTTCAAAGGATGTCATTCTCCACGCTATTGGCCTGATTGGTACTGCTGGCGGTACTGGCTGTGTCATCGAATTCTGTGGCTCTGTCATCCGTAGCCTAAGCATGGAAGCGCGTATGTCCATCTGCAACATGTCTATTGAAGGTGGTGCTAGAGCCGGCATGGTCGCGCCTGATGAGATCACCTTCGAATACCTCAAGGGAAAACCCCTCGCACCTCCTGCAGATTCCCCCGAGTGGGAGCGCGCTGTTTCTTATTGGAAGAGCCTCCAGTCCGACCCAGGTGCGAAATACGATATCGATGTACAAATCGACGGCAAGGACATTGTCCCAACAGTCACGTGGGGTACCAGCCCTGAAGACGTTATCCCTATTACCGGATCAGTTCCAGACCCTGAATCTTTCCAGACCGAGGCCAAGAAGCAAAGCGGCCGGAGAATGCTTGAATATATGGGACTGACACCCGGGACCCCCATGGAGAACATCCTCGTCGATAAGGTTTTCATCGGTTCTTGCACAAATTCGCGGATTGAGGATCTCCGTGCTGCGGCCGAGGTAGTCAAGGGCAAAAAGGTTGCAGACAATGTCAAGCGAGCCATGGTCGTTCCCGGCTCCGGAATAATCAAGGAGCAAGCTGAAGCGGAAGGCCTTGATAAGATCTTCCTCGATGCCGGTTTCGAATGGAGAGAAGCAGGGTGCAGTATGTGCCTCGGCATGAACCCCGACATTCTTTCCCCGAGGGAGAGATGTGCAAGCACGAGCAACCGAAACTTTGAGGGAAGGCAAGGCGCCTTGGGTCGAACTCATCTCATGTCTCCGGTGATGGCAGCCGCTGCCGGTATTGTCGGTAAACTGGCAGACGTCCGGAAATTGACTAACTACAAGGCAAGCCCTCATGTAGAAGCGTTTAAAGCACCTTCGCCGTCGCGGACACCAATTGTTGATGAAAGCCTCGAGGCCGGTGATCCGGAAGCCAAGGACCGACTTGGTGATCAGCCAGAAGATAGCCCGCTAACCGCCGAAGACTTGGTCACGGAAGCCGCCGGCTCACCTGGTCTTCCTAAATTCCTCGTGCACAGGGGTATTGCGGCACCCATGGACCGCACCAATGTCGACACTGATGCCATCATCCCTAAACAATTCCTCAAGACTATTAAACGCACGGGGCTTGGCTCAGCCCTATTCAACGCCTGGAGGTACAATGATGATGGTTCGCCCAACCCAGAGTTCGTCCTCAACCAGGAGCCATATACCCAAGCGAAGACTCTCGTGGTGACGGGTCCTAACTTTGGCTGCGGAAGCTCTCGTGAACATGCACCTTGGGCTTTGAACGATTTCGGTATTCGATGCATTATCGCCCCATCTTACGCTGACATCTTCTTCAACAACACATTCAAGAACGGCATGTTGCCCATCTCCATCACAAATTCGGCCGATCTGGAGAAAATTGCGGTGGAGGCCCGAGCTGGTAAGGAGATCGAGGTTGACCTACCAAACCAAGAGATTCGCGATGCGAGTGGCAACACAATCTGCAAGTTCGACGTCGAGGAATTCCGGAAACACTGCCTAGTCAATGGCCTTGACGACATCGGCTTGACCCTCCAGCTTGAGGATAAGATCACGGAGCACGAAAAGAAGGCCTCACAGATTACGCCGTGGATCGATGGCACCTCCTATCTCCGTAGAAAAGGTGGCAAGTTGCCTGTCAAGGCCGCCAAGGTGCCAATAACGAATCGTGGGCAAGAGCTTAAGGACCCTATTGATTGGTAATAATGCTTGGAAAAGGAAACACAAAGGATTCGGAGTTTTTCTTTCTTGTTTTCTCTTTCTGCTGTTACGCATATGGAGTGCTGAGAATACGGTGTTTGGTACAAAAGCCTACCTGGTTCAGATATGCTTTTCCTCATCTGCTACGACTAACCAGTAGTACGCATGATATGATATTACGTTTTGGGGACCTTAATCCTCAAATTCCTCGTCTTGGCGCCGTCGTATTGAATTGTGCAGTAAAACTCATTCGCTGGTTTTATAAGCCGAGTGACATGATAAATTTCGACGTCGTCGAAAGCACCCTGGCCGAATTTGCTGGCAAGGAACTCTTAATTGGAATAAACATTTTCAAACTAACCGAGAGCTGCGGAGTTGCCCTGTAGCACGTCACAAGTTCGGATTTCTGAGCACTCGGGCGTTGTTACGTCGGTAACTAAAATGACGCAGTTCTACTTTTGCCCACTTGACACAAGTGAGGATGGTGTTTAAACTGACATACCACTCTGTGGGCCAACTAAAAGGCAGTTGGCCCTAAGGCTGGCTTATCTATAGGCAGTATCATTCAACGCCCGCCTTGATACGAGTCCCAGATGGCCATACCGCTACTGCGTTAATCCGACCAATGGTAGTACCAAATTATCCGTTATATAATCACCCGTTTCTAGTTCCGGTATACCCCATTCTCTATTATAATATCACAAACACACTGCATTCAAGAGAAAGTGACATCTGTCCTCGGATGAGCGTGGCTGCAGGTGATGCAAGTCGTGAATATAATATGGATGATGATACTAAGACCACTAATATAAGCGACACGAAGGGCTTAGATACGTAGCCCAAGAGCTAGGAAAGAGCCTTGTAAAGGCCTAAGAGATTAAGGGCTATATATGGATCCCGAACTTTGAGCAATTTATCACAATCTAGCACCTCATAGAGAGTTCCACATTACAGCCCAGAAAGAGACGTGATTCTGAGGTTCAAAACTAAATTAGCAAAAAGAAAAGTTTGAAAGGTAGATATCCGGAACGCCTCATTGAACTCCTACATAGTAAGGAGTGTTGGTAGATACATAGAATTCACTCAAAATCAATAAAATCCTCATAATAAAACGGAACGTGCTTTTCAGCACTACCGCACTCTGGAGACCCGGTCACTACCGTACTTAAGCACTTCCAAAGATTTTATAAAGTGTATAATAATAATACAAGTCTGAATTCTGTATAGAGGTGGCCCCCTAGGAGCCAAGCTGGCTAAGTATAAAAAAGCAAAAACTAAATAAAAGTGCTAGCCACTTATATAAAAAAAATTTAACGCAGTTAAACTTAGCTAATTAGTATAGCCTTTTTATTTCTGTGGCCTTTATATTACCTGTATTATTTTAATTTTTTTTAGTTAAAGTATAGCTATTTTTAATATATTTTTAATTAAAATAAAAACTAATATAATAAACTAAATATTATAAAATATAATAAGCTTTTATAAAAAATAATATATAAATTAATATATTTTTTTTATTTTTAAAATTTTTATTAATAAATTTAACGTTTTATATTATTTAATTATATTAATATATTTTAATTTTGTTTTAATTTATATTTATAAGTTTTTTTTAAAACTTTGTTTATTTTTTTAATAACTTTAATATTAGCTTTATATTATATTTATTTTTGCTATTTTATAAAAACTATTAATTAAAAATAATAAATTAAATTAATTTATTTTTTATATAACTATTTATATAAACTTTTAATAATTTTTAATATTAAATTTTTAGCTTTTTTTAAATTTAAATTTTGTTTTAAATATTAAAAAGCTATAATATTTTTATATTTATTATTAGTTTTATATTATTTAATTTTATATTTAACTAGTGGTTTTTTATAATAGTTTAGCTTTATAAATAAAATATAGGATTAATTAAATTAAAAAGGTTAAAAAAGCTAATAATTAAAAAAGGGTTTTTTAAAACTAAGGCTTTTTAAAGCATTTTATATAATTTTTTTAAAAAAATTTTTATATATTAAAAAAAGTAAATCTACTAAAAATTTTATTAATTTATAAATTGTAAGGTTTTTAACTAAATTATTAAACATATTTGCTAGTATGTTAAAAAAAGTGTCACAATCCAAACAGTAGCATGGAAGCTAGTCTATTAATACTATGGACAAAGATTTTAAGCTAAAAAAAAAAAAAAAAAATAGCTAAAGTATATAAAAAACTTTGGTTGTTATATAAAGAAATTATATATATAAGCAGCAGGGCAGTTGTTATTGTTTATTATTATATTATTATAAATATATAAAACAAAGTAATAATATATTAATAAAAAAATTTAATAAGTTTTAAATAGTCTAAGCGCTCCTAACCTTTATACTAATTATTATATTACTTTTTGCTAAAACTGAAATTTTGATTATAAATGAAATTAAAATTATAATTATATATAGCGTTTAATTTTTTATTTAATACCTAATTTTTTTGTTATATTATTATTTTTATAGTTTTTAGTATATTTATTTACAGCAGTAGCTTTTATTTATTTATATAGTTTTAACAGTAGTTTTAAAATATTTAACTATTTTATATAAAAGTTTTTTAAAGCTACTAATATATTTTTAAAATTATTTATTAAATATTATGTTTTATTTAAGTTATAGCTTTTTTATTAAATTTAATATTATAATTCTTTTTTTTTTTTATAAACTTTAAATTGCTACATTTTTTTTATTTTATATTTTAACTTTTTATTAATTTTTTTAAGTTTAAAAAGTAATTATTTTTATTATAGTAATAAATTATTAGCCGCTTTTTTTAATTTATTAGTTAAAAATAAGTTACAGTTTTTAAAAAATTTTAACAAGTTTAAAATATAACTATATTTTTTTTTTTTTATAATACTAAATAGTCCGGCTTACTATAAATCTAACTATATTATAAGTACTATTATTACAAACCTTTTTTTTAATAAAAACACTTTATTATAAATTTTAAAGTTTATTTTTTAATACTTTTTATTAGCTTGTTGTTTTTATATTTGCTAAATTTTTTAAATTATTTAATAAGCCTATTTTTAAACTTATTTAATTTATTTAACTAATTTAAAAATTTTTTAATTTTATTTAATTTTAAAAATATTTATTTTATAAGCTAATAATAAATAGTTTTATAATTTAATACTTATTATAATTTTTAATAATATTATATTAATAATTAAATATTAAAATATATTATATATAAAATTTAATATAAATAAATATATTTTTTAATTATTATAATACTTATTTATATAAAAATATAGCTTTTAATTTAAATTAAAATTTATTTTTTTAATTTTTTTTTAGCTTTATAAATATAATAGGCTGCTAAATTTATATTTTATACTTATTAGTTTATTAATTGTTTTTATAAACTTAAATTAAAACTGCTTACTATTGTTTATAAACTAAATATTAAATACTTTAAAAAATTGGTATAATGTTTTATAATATTATATAACTACTATTTTTTTATTATTTTTTTTTTTTTTTAGTATTATAGCTATAAACTTATTAAACTTATTAATAAATACTTAAATATAGTTATATTTTGCTTTATTTTTTAATATATTTTTACTATTAATTATTATGTTGTATTAAACTGCTTAAAATATTAATATTAAATAAAAAAAACCTATAGTTTTATTTTTTTGCTTTTTATTTTTTTAGCAGTTATAACAATTATTTATATATTAGCGCATATTTTATTATAATATAAACTAATAGTAGTTTTTTTAAAAAGTTTTAATTAGTTTATTTTAATTTTAGTATGCTATTAAAACCAGCTTATAAATTTTTTTTATTAACGCTATATACAAAAATATAACACTTTTAATAGTTGTTTTAAGTACCTAAATCTTATTATTATATTTTTTTAGTTTTTATTTTTAACTTTTATTCTAAATAAAGTCTACTAAGTTTTTACCTACTAATGCTTTTTTAGTAGTACTAATTAAAATTGCTAGTCCTTTTATTTTATTTAGCAAAATTAAAACAAAAGTACGTTTTTTTTTTTTTTTAGCTTTAATTATAAACAATTTAATTATTTTATATAACAAGGCATTTACTACTATATTTTTTTTTTTAAATTAATATTAAAATATAATATTAAAATTTTTTAAAAAGTCTGCCTAATATATTTATTAAGTTAATAAAGCTTTTTTTATTAACTAATAAATTAAAGTTTAATAATTTATAATTATTTAAAATTTTATTTTTAATAGTTTTAAATAATAATATTATAATATTTATATTACTACTAATATTTTTTAGTTTTAAATAAAATAAATTTGTTTAAAAAAAATTATAGTTTTAAAAAAATATTTAATAAACTTTTAAGATTAATTTTTTTATTATTACTAAATAATACTTTTAATAACGTTTTAAAAAGTATTAATTTTTACTTTAATTAGTATATTTAATTAAAAAAAAGCTAGTACTAGTAGTATAATAACTAGCTTTTTTATTTAGTTAAAAGCTTTTTGCTGTTTTAAACCTAGTTAAAAAAAAGCGTTTTTTTTAAACAATTAGTTAAAAAATTTAGCTATTTTATTAATATAATAAGTAAATATTTATATAAAATTATATAGTTTAAAAAATAATTTAAAAGCTATAATATTTTTTAAGTTTTTAAACTTTTAGTTTAAAATAGCTTTAATTTTAACTAAGTTAATTTTTATACTTATTTTAGCTTTTAAAATTACGCTTAAATAGTTTATTATAGTTATACTAAAACATAACTTTTTAATATTTCTTTATAATTTAGCGTTATATAATTAAAAAATTATTTTTTTATATTATTTTTAATATTTATTTTTTTTTTAATATATATTAATATATTATTAATATAAGCATTAATAAATAAGTTTAATATTTTTTTTAATTAAACATTAATAAAATTTTGCTACTAAACTAGTTTAATTTTTAACTTAAATAATAAAACAGTTTATTAAAACATTTTTTATTAAATATAAAAAAAAATAAAATATTATAACTCTAGTAATATTTATAGCTTATAAAAAGCTTTAATAATATTTACTTTTAAATAAATTTTAGCTTTATAATAATTATATATAATATTATTAAAATTTAAAGCTAGTATTAAATAGTTTTTTAAAAATTAATTATACTATTAATAGTTTATATAAAACCGTTTTTTATTTTTATAAAGTTTTAATATAAATAAAACTAAAGTTATATTAAAGTTTATTTTAAACCTAATAAATTTATATATAAATAGTTTTTTAATAAATTTTTCTTTTAATAATATAAATTATACCAGTATATAAAACTTTAATAGCCCATTTTTTAGTTTTTTTTTATTTAGTTTAAATATAATATTATATTTTAGTTATAAAAATAATATAATATTAGCTATTTTTTTTAAAAAAAAGCCTTTTAAGTAAGCTAGTTATAAAAAAATTAGCTTTTTTACTAGCTTTATATATTTAAGGTCTTTCTTTTTTAAAAAAAGTATAACTTTATTATTATATATTTTTTATAGTTTTAATTATATAAATTTAATTATAACTTTTTTTTTTAATTAAATATTGTTTAATTTTATAAATTTAATAAAAATTAGTTTTATAGGCATAGCAAATTTTTTTTTATTTTATTGCTTAATATTTAAATAGTTTTAAAAAGTTTATTTAATTTAAGCAATTGCTACGTAGTTTTTAGCACGTTGTTATATATATTTAGCTTATTTTACTTTAATTTTTTTAATTAAGCCTTTTTTAATTAAATTTATTAATTGTTTTAAAATTTAGTATAATTAATTAAAATTTATATTTTTTTATATAACATTTTTTTATACTACTAGGTTAATACTGCTTTCCTTTTTAGTTTTAAAAAATATTATAATTGTTAGCAAATATTACACTAATAGCAGTAGGTTATTAGGCTAAATAAGTTGCTTATTTTTATAATCTATATAAAAGTTTTAAGCTGCTAGCTAGCTAAGTCTAATTAAAATATTATAATTAATGTTTATTATTTTAAAAGTTTAGTTATTAAACTATTATCTGTTAATTTTTAATATTACTATTAAGTACTTCAATATACTTTTAGCCGGGCTTTTTTAAAAGTTTATAAAAAATATAAAATGTTTTAATATAGTAACTATAACATTAAACTGCTTTTTAATTTAGCAAACAAATTATTAGTTAATTAAAAGATTTATTTATGCTTTAGTATTATAAAGTATAAACATAATTATTTTAATACTGTTTATTTATATTTATATAAGTTATATAAACACAATTAATTATATTAAACTATTTATACTAGTTATTATAAATATTTAAACCGGTATAAAGCTTTCTGCTAGTTTTATTTATTTTTTAAATCTTTTAAGCTAAATAATTTTAAGTTTTTTTTAGCTATTAGTTTAATTATAAACACTAAAGCTATTAGTTTAAATTAATTAAAGCAATTTTTAACTATATATTTAGTTTAGCTATATTTAAAATAAGTATTATTAGCTTAATATATTTTTTTTTATTTTTTTAATAAAACAGGTTTTTTTTTGCTTTATAAACTAAATTAAGCTTTAATTATTATTGTTAAGCTAACAGTTTATATAATAAGTTTAGCCTTTATTTTTTAAATATGCTAAAAAGTTTGCTAATAATTATAAGCTGCTTTAGCCACTTTATTATAAAACTTTTTATAAGTTAATAAAATATTAATATTAGCTTTAAACAGTTTACTATTTAAATTAACGTTTAAATATTTTTATAGTAACTAAAACTACTTTAATTTAAATATTTTAGCCTTTTAAGCTAAACTATTAAATTAAAAAATAAACTTATAAATATTAATACTATTAGCCAAGCAATATTAATATTATTTTAATATATATTAAACAATAAATGCTTAATTAAAATTATAATAAATAAATATTAACGCTTATATTATTTTAGCTATTTTATTAAATAAATAAATAATAAATTAATAACACGTTTTTATTAATTAACAAGCTTTACTTTTTAATTAAAACATTAAATAATATATATAGCTTTTTTTAATGTAAAAAATAAGTATATTTTTTTTAAATTTGTTAGCAAATTAGCAGGCCTAAATATTAAACTATTTTTTATTTTTAAAAAATTTGCTTAAATATTTAGTTTTAGTTTTTGCTTTTTTTTTATATAAAATAAATATTTTTTTTTTCTTATTAATAATAAACAGTACAAAAATAGCTTATATAATAATTCTTTTAAGCTAAAACAAGCTATTAATTTTTAAAAATGCGCTATATTTTCTATAAAACTACAAAGTATCCTTTTTTAAACAAAATTTTTTTTTAATAAATTATATAATTTATTAGTTTATAGTTGCTAACTAGGCCGCTATATTTATTAATGCTTTATTATTATTTTTTTTTTTAAAAAAACTAAAATAAAAATAGTTTTTATGTTTAAAACCGCTTAAACTTTTTTTTTTATTATTTTTTATTTTAAAAATTTTAACTCTTTTATTTTTGTTTAATAAAACAAAATTATTTTTAGCCTTTTTATAAAATTATTTTTTAAAGTTAAATTTAGCTTTATTATTTTTTTTTTTTTTTTAACTTTATTATTTGTTTTAATAATATAACAAATATTATTATATAAAAAGTAAATTAACTAAACTATAGCTAATTAAATAATATGTTATAATATTATAACAAAATTTATAAGTTTAAATTTTCGCGAAAATATATAATTAGTTAAGGTTATTAAGTATTAAAGCACTTTTAACACTAGTTAGTTTTAAAAATAGTTAATTTAATAGTTGCAAACTAAACAAATAAAATAAGTAATATATATTTAATTAAACACTTATTAACAAATAATTAAAAAGCTTAAAATAGTATTATAATTTAAACAATAGTATAAAAGCTAATTTATTAATATTATAAATAAAAATTTTAAACTAAAAAAAAAAAAAAAAAACAGCTAAAGTATACAAAAAACTTTAGTTGTTATATAAAAAAATTATATATATAAGCAGTAGAGCAGTTGCTATTATTTACTATTATACTATTATAAATATACAGGGCGGAATAGTAATATATCAATAAAAAAATCTAGTGGGTTTTAAGTAGTCCAAGCGCTCCTGACCCCTGTACTGATCGTCACAAAAAGGACTGTTTAATAATAATAAGGCAAAAAAAAGCAGAAAGTATAAAATATTTTTAAGCTTTATTTTAATTTTTTTTTTTTTGTTTTTTTTTTTATTTTTTGCTTTTGCTTTTTTTTGCTTTGCTAGAATTGCTTTTTAGTTTTTTTTAAAGGGCAGTAAAAGAAATTTTTTGCTTTTTTTAGTAATTTTAATACTAGTGATTTTTTTTAGTTTATTATATAGCTAAATAAAAAGATTTTTATTAAGATTTTATTGTTTTTTTTTTTATAAAACAGATAACTTGTTAAGACTTAAAAATAGTGCTACAATATAAATAATATTTAAAAATCCGTATTTTTAACTTAATAGCTATTTATAAAAAGCTAAAAGGATAATTTTTTTTAGAACTAGTAATATAGGAAGCTATGCTTTATATGCCGTTTATAATTAATAAAAGTTATTTTTTTGCTAGAGCTTATTATATATTATAAAATTAAAAATATATGCTATCTAGGTCTTATAGTTAACTAAGTAGAAGTACTAATAATTGCCCTGTTTATTTTTAAATAATATAAATCTAAGGGTTTTTACTTAAATTTTTTTATTCTAGTCTATATTTTATAAACCTAGTGCATTATTAAGCTTAACTATAAAAAAATAGCCGTAAAAACTTTTAATTTTTATGTTAAATAGTAATAAGTAATAATGCTAAAGTTTTTATATAAATAGCGTTATATAGGCTTTAATCTGTAGGTTTTTTATTTAGTTATACTATTTAAACTTTAGCATAGAGTTTACTAGTTATTTTCCTACTATGGCTCCCTAGTTTTTATTTTTTTTATATAAGGGCATATATTTTTAGAAAAATTTTTTTGCAGTAGTATAATTTAAATATATTATATTAGCGTTAAGCTGTTTTCAAAAAAATAGGGGCTGCTATAGCAGTTGGTAACTTTTATTTTTAGTAGGATAAAATAAGCAAATAAGCTTGTTAAAAAGGCCCTTAGGTTTTAATTAATTAAAGGTTTTATTAATTTATAAGCTGCAAATTAAGCTTAACAAAATTTTTAGGTTTTTTTGTTTTTAAGGCTTGCAAGCTAAGGTTTTTAGTACTTTTAGTCTAGTAAAAAAAGGGGGTAATTTAGGCTTTTAAAGCATTATAAAATAAGCTTTATTTTTTAAGATTACTTAGTTTTTATAAACCTTTTAGCAAATTGTTTAAAAAAAATAGTTTATTAAATTATTTATTATTTAGTTATTTATATACTTTTTTTTGCTATAAATTGTAGTAGCACTAGCATAGTTTTAAATTAATAGGTTTAAATTTATAAAAGCAGTGAATTTATAATACTAACTGTTTATTTGTTTTAATAGGGGTAAATATAATGCGCGTTTTAACAAAAAGAGTTTAAGCATTTTATTAGTAATATTTTTTTGCTAGACTTTTTATAAGTGCTAGAATGCTTTAATATGCTTAAAAGTTATATATTTACTTTAAAAAAAATTAATAAAATAAACAATTTTTTAATTAATATTATAAACTATAAAATATTAATATAAGCAATTATTGCTAACGTTTTTAAAACTATTAAAAATAATTTTTTATGTTTTATTTTAAATATTAATTTTTATATATTTTTATAAATAACGTATATACCTTATAAATTTTAAAAAAATGCTACTAAATATAGACTTTTATATAAAACTATTTATTTAATATAAAAAAAAATATAATCTAGCTATTATTTTTAATAATAAAAGCTATAATTTAGTTTAATACTTAAGAATAATATTAATTAAAAATTTTAGTTTATTTTTTTGTTATACTTTTGTTTACTTGTAGTTATTTGGAGGATTATAGTTTAATATATGCTGTAAAAGTTTTTTTATATTTTTGGAAATATAGTACTGCATATAATGGTTAAAGGTTTTAATATGCTTAGTTTCTAGCACTTATTTGTTTATATTAGTTTTGCTAGTGATATAATTTATATTATAATATAATTAAAAAAAGGGATAGACTTTTGTACTAGTAGCTTTTTTAATTATTAGTTTAATTAAAGAACTTAGGGCTATTTTTTGCTTTAGCAACAATAATATAATATAAAATATTAAAAAATAAAATTAAAAAATATATTAATTTAGTGTTTTTTTGCGTGCAATTTTTATTTTTTTTTAATTAATAAAGCTTTAAATATATTAATATCTATAGTTTAGTTAGGATATAAAGTAGTGCAGGTATAAAAATATAAAAAAAAAAGAAAAAAAAGGGTAAAATTGCAAAAATTTTTAGCTAGGATATAAAGAGTACTACTGCTTCTTTAATAATAGGTGGTAATAAGTTAATTTAAAGTTTAGGTTTAGTATTTTTATTAAATAGCTTTTTATAACTTTTTTAATATTAATTATAAGTTAAAAAATGTTATTTTTTTAGGCTATTTATTATTTTTAAAAGGGTAAGTAGGCCAACTTATTTGCTAAAAAAACCCACTAGCAGGTTATATAAGGCTTAATAGCTTTGGTTTAAGCCGGCAATTTCCTTTCAAAACTTTTTAATAGTTTATATTTGTTAAGCTGACTTTCGGTAAATAGACTACTAGCTTTTTAAATTTAGTTTTTTAATTTGTATTTAAACCTTTGTTTAATTATTAGCTTAGTTTGAACTCTTTTGTACTAAGTGAGATTTTGTGGTTTAAGTTATACTATTTATTTTAGAGCTCATGCTTTATATAGTAGTCCTTTTCTTTAGTTAAAATATAGCTAGCTTTAGTATATTTTAATTATACTTTTACTATAATATTTTTTTATTTTTAAACATTTTTTTTTATATTTTAATTAATAAATCTTTTAAATATTTAGTATTTTTTATTTAATAAATATTATATTTAAAATACTTATTAATATATTATTATTTTTATTTAAACTCCTATTTAAACTTATTATTATATTTGTTAAAAGTTTATGTTTTAATATTAAAAGCTAGTATACTATTTTTTTATTAAATTAAGAAATTTTTAGTTTTTATTGTTTTAATTATATTATTAAGCTATAAAAATTTAATAATATAACTTAAGTCAATTTAGTTTAACTTATTAATAAAAAGGTTAAAAATTTAAACTATATTTTTATTTAGCAAAATATAAATATTAAAAATTTTATTAATTAATATATATAAGTGTTAATTTTTATATTATAGGTTTTAAATAATATAAAGTTTATAATTTTTGAAGGCATTGCTAAAGGGCGCTATATTTGCTAAATATGCTATTTTAATATTTTTAAAGCTTTTAGCGCTTTTAAACTTATTAAAGCTAGTATTTAAAAATATTTTAATAATAGTTAGTTTAAAAAATTTATTTTTGTTAAGGCTATTTAAAGCAGCTTTTAAGGTAAATATATTATTAGTTTTATATATAATTATTGCTAAATTAAAAATCTCTTTATTTAATTTTTTAGTATTTTAAACATAGTTTTTTGCAAAAGTTGCGAACGCTGATTGATATAATCTAAGGCTAATAGCAAAACTAGCATATAGCTATATTTTAAGTATATTTTAATTTTTAGTTATATTTAAAATGTTTATAAAAATTATAAATATAATATTTAAAAACCTTATTATACTTAGTATAACAGTAATATTAATTTTTTTATAGTTTATTTTAAAGCTGGCAAATATACTATTTAATTAAAATTATATATTATTTTTAATAATAGTTTTATTAAATTTATTATTTTTTTTTTTGTTGCTAAAGGATGGACTACTAAATATATTCAAAAGTTGACAAAACAAAAAAAATAGCTTGGTCCTAAATAAAAGAAATAAAGTAATTATATATACTATATTTTAAAAAGTTCTGATTTTTATTTTATAATATTTTTTATAGTTTTATAAATATAAAATACAATAAATAAAAACTAGAACTATTTTTTATTTGTTTTAACGCTAATTAATAATATACTAATAATAAAAATTAAATTTAATATATAATAAATAAAAAAAAAAATAATAAAAAAGGAATATATTAGCTTTATAAAAAGTTAAAAAATTTATTAATTTTATAACAATAGTATTTTTAATAGGATTTTTATTGCTTAAATCTTTTATTTTATAGGTGCTTAAAATTTTTTAATTGTTTTATAGTTTAATACTTATAGCTTAGTTTTGCTTTAATTTAAGCTAGGCTAAAATATAATCTGCAATAAATTTAGCTTTTTTTTTTTTATTATTTGTTTTTATTATTTTTTTAAAGTTATTTATTAATTTTAAATTATTAATTAGTTTTTTTATAGTTTATATATTTTTTTTTGGCTTTATAGGTTTTTAGTAGCTTTTTTTATTTTAAACAAACTTTTTAAAACAATTTATATAAAAAGTGCTTTTAAACTTAGTACTATTTAGGTTTTTTAGTTTATATTTTCTGCTTTTAAAGACCTTTATTACCTAATAAAAACTATTTTATTTATAAAAAAGCTTTTTATTATTATTTATATTAATATTTAATTTTTTATTAAATAAAAGTATTAAAAAATTTTTTTATAAGCGGTTTTTAATTTTATAAGTATTATATTAATTTTTAAATTTGGCTGCTTTATGCTTTTTATATATGATGATTTTTTAAACCTTATTAATATTTTTATACTAATATTTTAGCTGTTTAACTTTTAAAACAATTATATTTTTAGCAGTTTTAATTTTATTTTAATTTAATATATATTATAAAAAGATAATATTTTTAAATAGTATAATAAGTAACTTTTTAAACATTAGTTTATATAAACTATAACTATAATATTATACTGTTATATAATCTGCTTAAATAATAGCATTTAAATAAAACTGCTATTTTTTACTGGTATTATTTGTCAGTTTAATTAAGCTTAACTTTAAAAAAGTATGTTTTTTTTTAATAAGGCTTTAAAATTATAAGTGATATATTAGGCTAAGAATTAATTTATACCTTAGTATTTTAGCTGCTTTTTTAACTATTTTTTTAAATTTAAAACTATTGTTATATTTTAGCTTAATAAATACGCTATATTACTTAAAGATTTTACAATTTAAAAACTTATAAATATTATTAATGGTTTGATTTTTTAAAGCTTTAGTTTTAATATAGCTTAAAAACTTGCAATAAGCTTTTATAATATATTTATAGCTATTTTATATAAGTATAGTTTAAATATTTATAACTTAAAAAACTAAAAAATTTATAAGCATATTTTAGTTATATTTTTTATTAGTTTGTTTTTTTTAAAACTTTTAATACTTAAGGTATAATTTAATTACTTTATAAATATTGCTATAAAGATTTTTTTAATAGTATAATTAAACAATTTAACAAATAGTATTGTTTTAGCTATAATAAGCAAACTTTTTATAGTATATTTAAATTGTTTTTTTTTAAAGCTTTTTTATATTTAATATTCTTTAAGAAAAGTAATTTCTGGTAGCCTTATACTATAGCGTATTATTTTATATAAAATGCTTTATAGCAAGGTTTTTAAAATTAGATCTTTTTTATACTTTGCGAATTTTTTTTAAATATTAAAGACTAGTTAAATATTAAGCAATTTATTAACTTAGGTTAAACTAATCGATCGCAGGTAACAGCAGTAACCCAAGTGCTTTAAGCTTTTTTAGGGGTTTTAGCATCTTTAGTACCACAGGTATAGCAAAGGCTAGGTTTGCAAACTAAACTTGCTTTTTTTTAATTATTAGCATTAAACTTGTATTTTTTTAAAAAATTTGTTAATTTAAAGCATTAATATTTTTAAACTAAATAACTATTATATTAAGTATAATATTAATAAATTTATTTATATTGCTTTTTTATTTTTTATTTTATTAATTAAACTTGTTTAGCGGTTTTTTTAATAAGCTGTTAATAACAGTATGCTTTTTTTTAATAATATAATAAATTTTAAAATTAAATATTTTAATATAAGCTATTTATTGAATTAAAGTTGCATTAAATAAAGCAAAAAACTTATTATTAAGTTAGGCTATTAATACTTTAACATTAATCTTTAAATAAAAACAGATTTTATAAAAATAATTTTATAAATATTTTAATATTTTAATCATAATTAAACACTTTTTTTTAATTACATTATAATTTAATTTAGGGCTTTTTTAATATTTTAATTTATATTTAGTAAGCTTAATTAAACTTTTAACTTTTTAATAAAAAATAACTTTTTATTTAGTTTTAAAAATGTTAATTTTAACTTATATAGCTTTATTTTTATAGTTAACCATAATTAATACTAAAATATTAATTAAAGCTTTTTTAAAAGTAGCTATAGCTTTATACTAGGGCTTTTCCTATATAAAGGCAATATTTTTTTAGGTTAATATAGTAAAAAGTAAGATAATAATTAAATAGTTTTAAATTTAAATATAGTAATATACTATAACTTTTAAAAAAAACCTTATATAACTAAAGTTTTTATATTCAAGCTATTTTATAATTTTAATTACTTTAGCCCCTATTAATTTCTAGCTATAAATGCTACACATATAACTTATAATTTTTGCTAAAACTTAGTACCATTTATTTTTTATACTGTTTATAATTAGTTTAACTAATTTAAAATTTAATAAAGTAACATTAATATTTTTAATATGCTTTATTATAAATCAGCGTACTCTAAAAGCTACTTTTTTATTATTATAGCACATAATAAGGCTTTTAATAGCTATATTATTAAAAAAAAGTTTATATTTTTAAGGCAATATATTATATAAAACTTATAATAGTATTTAAAAAAAATAGGCAATAAAATTTATATAACCTTATAGAAAAATAATTATTTAAAAGGTTTTTAATAACATAAAAAAAATAATATAAGTTTAACTATATTTATTTAAAAACATTTAATTATATTTAAAAAAAAAGTTAACAATAAATAATATTTTATATATAGTAAAATTTTTAGTAAATTTATTACAGCTTTTAAAAAAACCAGCATTTTTAATAAAAACATTATTTAATTTAATAACTAAATTAATTAACTAAAGCCCTTTATTTAGCTTTTTTACTACAAACTAAATATTACAATATAGCAAATAAAACTCCTATAAAACTCTATTTTTAAACCTTGTTTTAAACACTTTAATTACTTTCTTTTTTAATAAACCAAGTATTAAAATACCTTTAGTTTGCCAAATTTTATAAAGGACTATTTTAATTTTATATAATAGTGCTACTTTATTTATAAGCCTGCTTATTTTTAAAAAATCCTATACTAATACTATTTTTTTTTTAAAAAAAACTTCAAATAGTACAGCTTTTTTTAAGTTTATAAGTTCTGTATTTTTAAAGTTTATAACAATCTTTTTCACTCTTATTAACGTTAACCAAATACTACAAAGTTCTTTTGCAAACTAGGGCTATATTTTTAAAAAAATATTGTAATTCTGCGATTTTTTTTTCAAATGCTCGGTATAAAATCCACTAAAGCCTGAATGTTTGCTATTTAACCTATTAAATTTATATATTAAAAAAGGTTTAAACTTTAATAAATTAAATAAATAATTTATTAACATATAATCAAGCAATAAAAGACTTAAAACATTTAATTAATTTTAACTATTAAATACTTTTTTTTTTTAAGCCAAAGCTTTTTAATTATAAATTTTAAAAAATATGCTTTTATTTAATAAAATATTATTATAAAAATTTATTTTTTTTGTTTTATTTTTATATATTATATTTATATAAAATATGTTACTTTTAATAAACATAATAACTTTATAATTTTTGTTTTTATTAATTTTAGCTTTTATAAACCGCTTTTTTTTAATATTTTAAAAAACTTCCTAAATAGCTACTCTTATAACATTAATAAATTTTTTATTTAACAAATATATAAAAATTTTTTTATTATTATTTAATTTAAAATCTTTTATTTTTATAAAATTATTAGAATTAATATTTTCCTTATATACACAGTTAAAATTAGCTTATATAAGCGGGTTAAGCACTTAATAAATATATAATAAAAACTAATTACCACTTAAGCAATAAAATATATTCCTAAGTTTAAATATATAAAGGTTTTATTAATTAATACTAAAGCTATTTATAAATTTACTAATAGTTTTTAAAAGCTTTTAATTACTATTTACTTAGCTTTTAAACAAGCAAATAGCATTTAGTTTCTTAATATATTAATAACTTTAGCAAGCTTTATTTTTATTTCCTTTTTATAAATAACAATAAGTATTAAAATACAAGCAATATTAAACTTTATATTATATATAAAATAGCTTTTATTATAATATAAAAATATATTAATATATATAATAAAATTTATACTAAATAACAATAAAAAAGTTACAATTTTATAAAAAATAATATATAAAAATAAATTAATACTTTTTTTAGCTAACTAAACTTTAATTTTTATTACTCTTTTATAAATAATATATTTATTTTAATTAATAAATCTTTTTTAAAATAATTTAATATAACATATAAAAAAACAATATTAAATAGTATAACTGTTTATTAAAATGTTTAATTAAGCACTAGTATTAATAATTACAATAATAATATTACTACAATTATTTTAGTTTATATAAATAATAATTTTTAAATATAATTTAATATAATTTTTTATATTTTTTATAACTATTAGTATTAAATAAATATTAAATATAAGGCCTTTTTTACTAAAAAACAATTAAAAAGCCAGACCTAGGTCCGTTTGCACAACTGCAACTAAAAAAGTTAAAAAATAAAACTTACTAAAAACTTAGCACATATCTTTAGCAATAAAATAAATAATATTTAACTTTTAATTTTTTAGTTTATTTTAAAACTTTTTATAAAAATTTAATTAATTAAGCTCCAGTAAAACTATATAAATAATAGCAATATATATAAAAGGCCTTACGCCTTTTTATTTATTAATAAAATATAAAATTTTACTAAGCTTTATATAAATCATATTAAGCCTTTTATTTCTAAATTTTATATATATTTAAATAACCTAATATAATAAAATTTTAATAAATTTAAAAGCTTTTATTATTATATTTTTAATTATTATTTTAATTTTTTTATTAAATATATTAATAATTTTTATTAGCTAGATTTTTTTAACAGTTTTATAAGCTTTAGGGATAAAGGGTACTAATATTTTTAAAAGTACTAAAAAAAGTACAAGCTATACTTATAAAGCTTTTTATTAATTAAACAAAAAGCGTACTTTTATAAAGTCAAGGTTGGTATTAATAATGTTTATTTTATTAAAATCAATATTAGAAATCATATAAATTATTTTATTACTAGCGCTATATTCTAATAAGCGCCTAGACTTAGCTGCTCTTAAAAGCCGTTAAATAATACTTTAGTTAACTGCTAAAGTATTAACTTTAAAAAGTCCTTTTTAAACTTATACCCAACAATCCACTTTTAGCCATTTTTATCTATTTAAATATTTTAAAAATAGTTTATTTTATTTTTATATATAAAGTTTTTAAAGTTTAAATTAATAGCGTTAAAAATATTTATAATTAAAACTTTAATAATATTAATTTATTTTATATTTAATAATAAAAAAAAATTATTATTTTTAATTTTAATTATATAAAAAACTTATTAATTTATATTTAAAGCAACTTTTCAAAGTTTTTTAATTTTATTTTTTTTATTTTTATATTTAGTTTTAAGTTTAAAGTCCTTTTTTTTTATAAAACCTTTAGACTAAAAATATTAATATATTTTATACTAAAAATTAATATTTTTTATTAAATAATAGTTATAAATTTATTTAAAAACTTTTAATATAACGCTTTTATTTTTTTTTTAAACATTTAATATAATACTTTTAAAAATTTTAATATATTTAATTTTTAATAAAAAATTTAAACTATTTAAATATTACTTACTTTTTTAATAAAAAATATTTTTTTTTGCAAACTTTTTAGCTTATAAATATTTAAATAATATATACCTTAATTTTTTATAACTATAATATTAAATATTATTATTTAATAAAAAGCTTTTAATAAATTTTTTGCTAAATTATTCTTTATATATATTATTTTATTTAACACTAGTCATAATATAAATACTTATAGTTAACTTAAAAGCTTAAGGCTGCTATTAATTAAAATGTTAAAATTTATATAAATATAGCAACATAAAATAAATATAATTAAATAGCATTTAATAATTTTGCTTTAAAAAAATAATAAACTAAAAAAAAGTAAGCTTGCTTTTAATCTTTTTTTTTTTATTTTTTATTATAATAATTTTTTATAACTTAATTTTTATATTTTACAATTTTTAAATAAACTAATTAATTTTATTATTAATAACTTAAAAAATAACTTTTTAAACTATAATTATAAGCTTTTTTTTAATTTTAACCTTTTATAGCTAAATATTTTAAATAAAATAAGCAAAAATATATAACTTTAATTAAAAAAAAATTAATTAATTATATAAATTTTTTTTTTTTTTTTTTTAAATATATTAAGCCTGCTAATATTTTATATTATATATTTTAAACTTAGTTTTAATAATAGTTTATTTATTTAATAATTTTTAAAAATTGTTATATTTTATATTATAAAGCTTATTATAAAACTTTAAAAAACTAATTATAATATATTTTACTATTTTATTTTAGATTTTTTTAAATAAGCTATAAATAAAAATAATATTATTATATTTGTTTTTTTTACTTTTTTTAATTTTTTTTATAAATATTATATATTTTATAAAATATATTATTAAACTTTTAATATTATTTTTTTTTTAATTTAAATTTATATTTTTTTAAAAGTAATATTAAAAAATACTACTATTTAAAATTACTATAATTAAAAATATTTTTTAATTTTTTAATAGCTATATTTTAAATATTAATACTTTTAAATTATATATAAAAAATCTTTATTTACTATTTAAATTTAATATAAATAAACAATTATTTAATTAAAAAATTAAAATTAATTTTTTAAAAACTAAATTTAATTTTAAATTTATTTAATTAGTTAATAATTTTAATACTATTAAACTATAAATTAAAAATATTTTTAAAATTAAAAAAATTTAATATAAAAATATATAAAAAGTTTTTTTTATTTATTTTAAAATTAATAATATTTGTTATAATAATAGTTATAATAAAGTTT